>JAQJVL010003055.1:0-71069 GCA_035578905.1 Stictocephala bisonia | reverse complement strand
TTACCATTACACGAAAAAGTAACTACAAGCTTGAGGTTTAATGTATTTTTCTTATGCTTAACACAAATATGTAATTGGTTTAGCAAACAAACTATGATTGCAACCCATAAAAACTTTTCACCAAAATATGCTAAAAAAAATCTAGATTTGCTAAATTTGGGTGCCTGGCTTCTGGTATAGATGGCCGTCTCTCCAATGATAATATATATGAATTCAGATTTTAAGGTTAGCAGTTGTTGTTTATATAACAATCGCATAGTGACCTCTAATTGTGATTGACTATGAAAGAAGTTTTTCTGTTAAATCTTTAGAAATAATAGTCATAAACCAAAATAAATTTTAAAATTTGTATTAAGCTACGCGTAAAACACGTCAAATTAAAATAAATGATTATAAAACCATTCAAAATAATGGAAATATATCAACTTACTAAAAGTAGTGGAATTGGTTATTTTTTTAATTTTTTGTAAAAACCGTGATTTCCGCAGAATAAAAAGCATCTTGTGTGAAAATATAGATGATCAGACAATTTTTTAATTTCTTTAGGTGGCAAGACACTGCATAATTACACTTGCTCCTCAGTTAGGTATTTAACATGTTCAGTGTGGATTATGGCCTATTTCACTCTTTGTTGTTGTATGGCATTAGGCTATGGGGTAACGCCAGTTCTGTCTCCAAAGTAATTGTCATACAAAAGAAAGTAATTAGAGTAATGATTGGTTTGTCAGATCAAGAATGTTGTAAAAGTAGTTTTAGGACTCTTCAAATAATGACTGTGCCCTCAATATATATTTTTTATAATTTATTATATGTTAGAAATAATTTTGATAATATATTTGAATGCTGTGTCTCAGAGATCCTTATCAATAACTTATCACTTTTGCTCGTTTGCCTGTATAACGACTTTTGCTCGTTTGCCTCCAAAGCGTTGCCGAACTAAACTCTTTTTGGAAAAATTAGACCAACTTTTGGAAATTTTAAATAAGAAATATAAAAAAATTATCATAGCGGGGGATATAAATATAAATGTGTTAGACGATGATCAGATTGTAAAATCTTTTAAACATATCTTAAGGGAATATGGTATGTACTATGCTGTTCACTTTCCAACCAGGGTAACTGATACCTCAAAATCCTCAATCGATAACTTCTTAACAAATTTAAATAAAAATAATATAAAAGTAGAAGGAGTAATAACAGCAATATCTGACAGATAATGCATATTCCCATACAGCAAGGGAAAATATTTAATGATAAAACTGCCATAAAAGAAGTGAGGAAATTTGATAAGAGTAATTTTGAAACTTTTTTTAAATACCTGTCTAGGGAGTCATGGTCTGATGTCTATTATCCTCAATAGACAACAAATAATATGATGTTTTTAATAAAATTTGTATCTATTACTATAATGTAAGTTTTCCAAAAATAAAAATAACATTGAAGTCTAGGCAAAAGAAGTGGATTACAGATGAAATTAAGAAAGATAAAAATGAACTGGTTTTTCTGCAACGCTCGACAAGATCAGGCAACTTAAAATGTGCAGAAATTGTTAAAAATAAAAAGAAAATTTTGAAAAATAAAATTAATAAAATTAAAAAAGAATTTTTTGATAGTAAAATAAAAAACTCTAGTAACGTAATGAAGAGTACATGGAATATAATTAATTCTGAAACAAATGGAAGTGATAAAATAAGGGGCATTTCTTTGGTTAGTAATGGAATGTTGATTGGGGATCCTATGAGGGTTTGCAGCATTTTTGACAACAATTTTTTTACAACCACAGTTGAAAAACTAATCATACCAAATATTTTACAACAAAAATCAAAGCAAAATGTTGTTTACAAACCTTCTGTTAGTAATATTGTTAATAAAAAGTTTCACTTTGAGCAGGTGGATGCAAAGAAAATTGATAGAGTAATTTCCTCTTTTCAAGATAAATTTTCTACAGGGATCGATGAAGTTCCTATCACTGTCTTTAAAAGGGCTAAACAATACATTACACAACCCCTTGTACATCTCATTAATTCTTCTATGGTGTCTGGTCTATTTCCTAATCAACTAAAAGTAGCAAAAGTAGTCCCAATCTATAAAAAGGGAGACGCAACAGTACCAGATAGTTACAGACCAATGTTTCTCTTAAACTCAATCTCTAAAATCTACGAAAAAGTTGTTTATGAGCAGCTATTTAACTACTTGGATAAAAATGATTTTTTGGATAAACAGCAGCATGGTTTTCGACAGGGAAAGTCAACAGTTACTGCAGTAATTGACTTTGTTCAAAACATAATTAATGAAATCGATAGGGGCAGAAGCCCAGTAGGAATTTTTATGGATCTCACACGTGCATTTGACAGTGTTGTACACGATAAACTGTTAGATATATTACATAGATTTGGAATACAAAATAAAGAATATGGGTGGTTTCATTCATATTTGAGTAATTGTCAGCAATATGTTCAACTTTCACGTAAATATGGGAAATTTGTTAAACAATATTCCTCTAAACTTCAACCCATTCGTTATGGTGTACCTCAAGGCTCTATTCTGGGCTCGCTACTTTTCATTTGCTACATTACTGGCCTACCAGATAAAACCACCAATAATCATAGTAAGTTTTGTTTATATGCTGATGACACTAATCTAATAGTTTCAGACTCAAGTATAAAAAGCATAGAAAAATATTCAAATAACACTTTAAATATTCTGAACACTTTTTTTAATGGTAGAAATTTGTTGCTAAACCCAGTTAAAACTAATTTAATGCTGTTCAAAACCAAACAATCAAATCTAAATGTTGAACCAAATATTTATATAAAGGATCATAAGCTTAGTTTTACCAGCCACTCAAAATTTCTTGGTTTAATAATTGATCAGAACTTGGGTTCGGACTTGCATGTGGAAGCGGTTCTAGGGCGAATGAGAGCTGGTCTGTATGCAATGAGAAAAATGTCCAATATAAGTAGTTTGGAAACTTTGAAAAGCATATACTTCTCCTTAATACAGTCACATTTTTACTATGGAATTTGTATATATGGGACCACTAAAAAAGCTAATATGGATAAAATCCTAAAGCTTAAAAAAAAGCTATTAGAGTAATGCTAAATTTAAAGCGTAAAAATTCGGTGAGGTTTAAGTTTACGGAACTTAACATATTAACTGTTTATAACATTTATATTTTAGAAACAATTTCTATTACATTGCGATTAGGAATTCAAACTATGGTTAATCATGATTATGGCACAAGAAATCGTCTATCAGTTGAAAAACATAATTTAGAATTTTTCAAAAAAAAAATTCATACATGGGCTCAAAACTTTTAAATTTTATTCCGACTAAAATAAAAAACATAAGTGATGAAAAGAAATTCAAGGAAGCTTTAAAAGAATATCTTGTGAGTCATCCTGTATATTCAATGGAAGCATTTTTTAAACAGAATACATCTGTATGTTAAATCAGCTCTAGTTTGAATTTTTATTAAATACTTTTAATAAAAATCTATTTATGTACAAGTAAATAATTGGACAAATGTAATCTTAGTTGTAGTTTAGTTTTACTATAGATTAGTGATGGTCTGTATTAAATACCATTGTGAAACTATTCTGTCTGTATATTCCTGCAGCATATGAATAAAGATATTTGAATTGAATTGATAGCTTTAATACTATGTCAGATAATCATTCATATAACACTAGGAATAAACATAATATTGTACCCCCTTTCAATAGGCTCAATAAATCATTACACAGCCATGTGTATCGGCAGTATATTTTTTATAATAAATTACCTCTGTGTTAGGCAACATAGTATACCTGCTCTTAAAAACACACTTGCTAAGTGGTATAAATAAATATCCTTTTACTCTACAGATAAGTACAAGAATTTTAATTTTATTACACTGTTACCTCTTAAGTAGGCTAGCTTCTTGTATTGTATTTTTAAGGTTACTATTGCAAAACTTTTACATAGCTTATAGCACCAATTGTGTGTATAATGGCCAAATAAATTATTTGATTCGATTAACGCCGATAGGCATAGATGTATCACCATGCTAGGCTAGATCCGGCGACGCCTACGGGCCTTTGGCTAGCAAACTAAACAAAATTGTTATGCTGTATTTGTAATAATTACAGCCTATCATTAATATTATTTCATTATTGCCTATGCCAGTGGCATTTTTATCATTATATTATAACGTTAAGGAACAAAGGTCCAAACCACTTTGTCGAATTTAAGTGGACCTCCTATAAATCATTCATATTCTTTACTAGAACATTTATTTTATTTATTATTATTTATTATGATTAACGGCATATGCCTTTTTAACAAAATTGTATACAAGAAAATTTAGGCTAAAAATAGAGAACAGAAAAATAGAAAATTAGAAAACAGAGGCTAATAAATATGGTAATTATCAGTGCTTAAAGAATTAGTTGGATAACAATATATTAGCAGCCGAATTCAAAATCGGGCCTAAATAACACAAAAATGTAAAGTCAAATTATGAATATTTAGTCAAAACATATAGACATTCAGTGCTAGCAATTGAGACAAACAAGGGATGGAATTCGGACACAGACTATTTTTACTTACATTTACAGGAGCCTCTAATGTTATCTATCAGCATTCATTTCATTTCATATATCTACATACGCATATATTTTGTTGGGCCTTCGATTTCCCGTTCTATTTTTCGCATCAACAGTTGTTACAGTTCACAATATTTTGACTAGGCTATATTGTTCATTTTTATTGTTTACATTCACAATACAAATGTTACAAACAGCTGCACACTGGCCACACTGCAGCGACAGGAGCCAGTTTGACCAATACAGCACAACGAAATAATACAGCGCAAAGCTTACATATATTTGACGATTATTGCTGTACCCACCCACTTCGCCGGTCATAATATTGAGTTTGATTATATCGTCAGCCTAATTAGCAAAGGTCGTAACTCCACTTTTTGTCATTTTTGAGATTTTTGGACACAGCCTTTGTGATGCTATTGCCCAATGCTTAATATTATGGTCGTATCTAAAAAAAAATGCTTTCTGCTTTAAAATACTGATTATCAAAAGTCGTATCTCCAAATGCCTCTAAACACTAATGTGCAACAGTCCTAACTCCGGTAGTCTATGAGAAAGTCTCACTGACATGTTTGATGGTGTTGCAGTGCCTTTGTTAACCTGTGATGTGGATTGTGTTAGTGGTTATTGTGCCTAAGTGAACTTACTATTAGTAATTTTAACAACCATAGTAACTTATTATAAGGTATAATAATAAAAATAATAATTTTGAAGCAACTAAATAACCTCAAAAATTATACAGTGGAGTTACGTCTTTTGCTTTTTAATGAGTATTATAAGCAAAAGTCTTAACTCCACTTTTTCAATGGAAATGCTACATTTTGGGTCCATCTGTGAATATTTTATTTATTTTTAGGTCTTCTCTAACTTATATAATTAGCTGATATACTCAGCTCAGATGAAATATGTTATATCAAAACAAAAATAAACAATAATAACTTAAGGTCGGCATGATCGTAAAAATCCATTAAATTAAAAAAACGTACACGGTTTTATTATGTTTCTGTTTAAAGGCTTTTTCAAACTGATAATTTAACTCTAGAGGTCTTTTAACGTACGTTAGTTGCAATTATTTTAATTTTCCAAGTCTATTACGTTAAAATTCATTGTTTTAGATAGGCCTACCGGTGGTTATAGGCCTTATAGATAAGTCCTTGTAATAAGTTACTATGTTTTCTAGAAATTTACCCAGAATGGCTTCAAGAAAAGATAAAATTATGCAAAAACTAAAAGAATTAAATGATAAGAAATTAGTTCAAATTGAAAATGAAGTTTTGGATACTGCAATCATGGCTGAAAATATGTTGCTTGTTGATGAAAGTGGAACTACTATTTCTAATTTGGACTTAAAAACTAGTGAAGTTACAGAGCTACCTAATTTAAGGTTAGATTTAAACAATGACTTACCCTATTTTCTTTCTTATGAAGACCAAGTCCAATGCATTAGTAATGATGATTCTCATATTGATGTGCCAAATATAAATGTGTCAGACTTTGAACTTGATGAAAATATTCTATTTTCCACTGAGGGACAAGATGATCCTAATTTGACTATGGGAGAACCAGAAATGGATGCTGGAAATATGCCTAAGCTTGATGATACTAATATTGAAGAGGAGGAAACTTTACAGTTGTGTCTAGTTAAAAAGGTACAGGATGGGAATTGGACTGTGAATCAGGAAAAAGAAGAAAATGGTAATGGAGACAATTTTACCAATATTTTGTTTAGTAGGCCTAGGCCTATTATTGATGATGCATCCCTTTCAATGGACATGGACCCTGACGATCCTGACTATAAGCCTTCTTCTTCAGATGAAGATTTAGACGGTGAGAACCCGAGATCCACGCTTAATGAATGTAGTGGTAATGAAGTATTGCCATTACCATTATCTAACATTGGAGCAAATTCAGTCAATGAAAATAACGAGCCTATAGACATTGTGAAAAAAAGGAAAAGGAGGAAACGACAGCATGTAAATGAAGAGGATTGGCTTGTAAATCGTAACAAAGCAGCAAGGGAAAAAGGAAGATCGTATTCAGGAAAGACATTTAAGGATGGAAAATGGAGATATGATGTACCAAAAGACGAACGTAAAATGAAAGAGAGATGTCAGTGCAAACTTAAAAATAAAATGCAAATTAAATGTAACATGATAACAGATGAAGATAGGGAGAAGATTTTCAAGAAATTTTGGAAAATGTCATGGCAAGAAAAGAAAACTTATTTGAATCTTCTTGTTATTGTTCGACCCACATCAAGGGCAAGGGATAGGAAAAACGTAGATTCAAGTAGAAGAGAAAATTCGTACATATATTTCTTAGAAAAAAACCAAGAAAAATTCCGTATTTGTAAAAAAATGTTTTTGGGGACATTGGGGATTGGGGAAAAAGCTTTGCGAAATTGGAAAAAATCCAGCATTATGGAAGATCAAGATGACAATTTCAACGAATTTGATGCCCAAGAAAACCCTAACACCGCTGATCTTATGCCAACTACAACAAGCCAAGGTAATAAGTACCAAAGGATTTCCGAATCCAGGAGAAAAATATTTTCTGAACCAAATGAAAATTTGGACTTGTTTTTTAAAAGTTTATCAAAAATGGAATCTCATTATTGTAGAAAAAACTCATCAAAACTTTATCTAGAACCCAACTGGACCTCAAAACAAGATTTGTACAGAGAGTACTGTCGATGGTGTTGTGAAAAGAACAATGTTAAAACTGTTTCAATTGCAAAATTTTTGAACGTGTTTGAAGAAAATAATCTCAGTTTATTCAGACCTAAAAAAGATGAATGCGACATTTGCGTTGGCTATCGCACAGGAAATATAACTGAAGAAGTTTACGCAGTACACATGGTAAAAAAAGAAGAAGCAAGGAACGAAAAACAAGCAGACAAGGAAACTACTGATAGTCATGTTTTTACTATGGATTTGCAATGTGTATTGCTGTGTCCAAAATCTAATGTATCAAGTCTGTATTACAAAACTAAATTAGCTGTGCATAACTTATCTTTCTTCAACTTAAAAACAAAAGACGTGCATTGTTATGTATGGAACGAGTCTGAGGGAGGCCTCACAGCCAATGAATTCACGTCAGCAATTTGTGATTTTATCCGTAAGCAATGTCCTTTGCCTCCTAATATCAAGAGTATTATTATATACAGTGACGGATGTACGTATCAAAACCGTAATGCAATTTTAGCAAATGGGCTGGCCAATTTAGCCAAACTACTGAACATTACAATCGAGCAAAAATTCCTAGAAAAGGGGCATACCCAAATGGAAGCTGATTCAGTCCATTCCAGTATTGAAAGGCAGACCAGAAATAAGATTTTCAATGTGCCGATTGACTATGTTAAAGCCATAGAGAAAGCCAGAATCAAGCCTAATCCATACTCAGTGACATACCTCGACCACACCTTTTTCAAAAACTATGAAAGCCTAAAGCATTTCAAGTCTATTAGACCGGGAAGGAAGGTAGGGGATCCTTGTGTAACCGACATTCGTGCATTAAAATATGACAAAGATGGGTTAAAGCACAAGCTACGATTTACAGATGATTACACTGAACTTCCGATCCGGGGTGTATTGGAAATAGTGCCCAGAGAGACTTGTGATATTCCTGCCTTGTACAAAGACAGGTTAAAGATAAAAAAGCGCAAGTTTGATGATCTCCAGGAGTTGAAAAAAACCATTCCAATTGATTTTCATTCTTTTTATGATAATTTGTTATGGGAGTGAACAGACATTCGTGAACAATTAACAGTAAACAGACATTCGTAAACAGTAAACAGACATGAAGAAGTCGTCTTAATACTTCAATTGATAGTACATAGCTACAAGTATTTTAATTGTATTTAATAAAATCTTTTAATTACAAAGATTACTGTATTTAATATGTATTTACCTGCATAGCCCTGAAAATAGCTATGAAAAAATTTAAGATGTTATGTGAGAAAATGTCGTAACTCCACAAATAAATTGTATTTTAAATAGAAAAGGGCGTAACTCCAAAAATAATTTTGTGATGCTTTATTTTTTAATAAAACATACATCATATTGTGTGCTGGCAACTATACTTAAATAAAAAATAAAAACCATTTATAAAAGTTGATGTGGTTGTCATGGAAACAGTTTTTTTACTCTCCTGTAAAATTTGCTTTTTTGGAGTTACGACCTTTGCTAATTAGGCTGAAGATATTATTGAAATGTGCAGCAAGCTTTCAGTTTACACTGTATTCAATTTATGTCCAATTTAGGACAGCTAATATCACATATAATTTACTGCTGTATTCGATTACGTTTTTATTTTAAAGGTTTAGCCATATACTTTCTATTATACCACAATAAAAGGTCTATGGTTTAGCCTACCACCAATTTTAAACAATTTTTTTATTTAACAGCTGTTAATCAAATAAATCAATTAAAAATACCATGGGAATTTTGAAATCCAGTGGGACGTAGAGGAAAATTCTTTCTTATAGAGCCTCAGGGACCAAGATAAACATATGTACAACATGTCAAGTCAATTGGGCGTATAGTATAGTTTTGGAGAAATAGTGATGAATGGAAAATTTCTTTTATATAGATTAGTTCCTTACAGAGAAGATAAAACACTGTCCAAAACCATAGAGGAGAAAGAAACAGAGGTCACGTGAGAAAATTACGCTGAATGTGTGTCGAATAGTTATTTTTATTTCTTCAAGTTACCATGCAATGGTAGGGCTAGCACATTGTCAGTCCCTCCCTTTATACCCCAAATACTGAAGGATAACGTAGTAATTATTAGTACAGATGTATATTAATATACATTAGTTGACATATATTTATAACTGAACTTCCACTTAGACGTTCGCTGCGGCCATTAGAATGCGACCTCTATTTCTCTCTTCTTTGTGGCAAAACACAACGGCAAAAATGTACTATATAAATTATAAAATTCAATTATGAAATATAATTAATGAGGACAATAATTATGAGTCCACAATATATATCACAAATAATGTTTCTTCTAATCTAAATAGTGAGAACGACAAATTTAGAATATCGAAATGATTAATGAGACAATTTTGTGTGCAAGAATCAAGCACGCACATACACCAAGAGCGTATATAATAATTCATTAATATCACTAATACATATGTAATGCGATCCAGTTAAGAGGGCTCCGGAGTCAGATTAAAAATCGCATTTTAGGGAGCGGTGTTTAGTGCAGTACGTTGTCTGTGTTGGTAGTTGGCGTTTTAGGCACTAGGGGCGCTTCTTGGCTCAGCCGTCAAGGCATTTATTGCTCGGCCGTTCGTCCCTTGCACCATCTCTTCACTTTCTTTCTAATCTTTTATAGAACAACAGAAGGGAAGGGACGAGTGACTGACACCGGCAGCCGACAGGGTTGTCTGGGGCCTTCCGCGGTCCGATTGTCCTCATTCCTTCCAGTAGTACAAATAAATTAGGTAGAGTTGCATCAAGTTTCTTGTTATTGAAACTAATAAAACAGAGTTTATACTACTTACCTAATACCTTTATTACTGTTATGTTGAATTTAATAAACACAGCACTTAATGAAACTAGTATGAAAACATGTTTGTTAGAATTAAATATAACAAAATTAGAATTTGTGATATTTAAAATACGACTATTTACAAGTAACTGAGACAAACACAATTTATAAAAGTGAATGACTAAATGTAAAATTAACAGAAAATAAAATAAAAAAATTTAATGACAAATTTCAAGTAGGTACACATGTGAAATAAAGGAAATTAATTAGAGTATCTGATAATTCAAATATAATAGTATGATGACAAAAATGGCGTGACAAAAATATTGATTATGTAGCTCAATATCATCAAACCATTTTTCAATTACAACTGAAAAATTATAATAGAGTCCTTATTGCTTATTACTATCCGTAACAAAAGTTTGGAGTTTCGAGTTTGGATGCTTACGAAAATTAAACTAACAAAGCTATGGTAATGGAACCTGTACCAATATTTTCACTGTTTTATTGTGCGTTGATAGGTGTCAACAAAACATTTGTTGTATTTTTTTCATATTTATAATTCGTACAGAACGAAAAAAGTACACGATTTTTCACTAATTCCAAACAAATCTTGACTTTTGAAAATCGCCGACTAAATACCCGTTCATATATCTTGATGAACATTTAATACGTGATTGGTTATGATATTGAAAATACTATATTAAATTTTCAACATTTTTCTTTCATTAGAAAAAAAGTTCTTTTAGATTCTATAAAACAACTTTTTCTAAGCAATGGCTGATCTGACGAGGTTGAACTTGACATTGTTGTAATAAGCTAATTTCACATATTTAACCACATACTTTGTTAACCTTTTACAGCCCATCGTGTATTTTGTAGGGATTTTTATTTGATAGCGAAGCGATGTTCACTGAAGCGAGAACGCCGTTTGCAGCGAGGCGCTCGGTCCTGAGTTGTGTGTCAGGAATGCGCTGTTGCCAGGTGAACAACCCTCTTCAGGCTAAAGTCGTGACTCACTGGTAAGGCCACCCCTGTAAAATATCTGGTAAATTTGACTGTTGTCTCTGAATAACGCATGACTCATAACCTGTACCTCTACTTAAAGGCACGCTGACACTTATTTTCTATATTCTGCGTGAGTTGTTGTCGAGTAAGCATCTCCCAGAAAACAGCCATGCCTCCAAGAGAACATTTTTCCGAGCAAGAAGTTGTAATGATATTAAGTGCAATGTGTTTTTTTAAGACCGAGGGTGAGAGATTGGGTGACAAACGCTTTCCAGTTAATGAAAAAAAACGAGGATGTGTTTAGGAATATCTTTGTCATTGGTGAAGAGGATTGGAGCAGCGTCCAACAAAGAAAATGGAAGTTTTTCTCCACCATCAAGGAAGAGACAGTGTGTGCAACAAGGACGGCCGAAGATCTGGTTAGATGACTTTACTCTTGGTGCTTTAAGAAGAACTATTTATGACTTCTATTTGAAAAAGATGTACTCTACATTAGAAACATTACTACATCAACTCAATGAAAACATGTCGGATTTCCCTTCAGTGTAAAAAATGACACTATAAGGAACAGTAAAAAAACTTGGGTTCAGATTTAGAAAGTTTAATGAACTCAATGAAGACCTTCCTGAAGTAGAGCCAATGGTTATTTCAGTTACTACTGATTCTGAAATATCCGATGACAGTGATTATTCTGAAGAGGACGAGTGAAGAATGTTAAGGTGATTTTACTCTGTGAATTGAGTAGCAGAGTTTAAATCCTCTTGTATACTGTACATTGACTTTAAATATTATGACGTAGCCCATCTTGGACTGAGTATTTCTAAATAATGTAAATATTGTACATAGATATTATGACAAATCCTTTTATTACAGGAATATAACCATTTTTAAACTTGCAATTGGAGGTCCACAGTCCTCATGAGAAAAAGTGATGGGAAATGGTATAAAAATATTGAAAACCAAAAATATTACATTATCTTTTCTTATACGAACCTGGGTGACGGCTGGACTGGCAGCGACTTGTCAACACTGCAGTCCCGCCGGACACGTTACTCACGGCTCAGTGCACATCGCTTCGCTATCAAATAAAAATCCCTACAAAATACACGATGGGCTGTAAAAGGTTAACAAAGTATGTAGTTAAATATGTGAAATTATTTTATTACAACAATGTCAAGTTCAACCTCGTCAGATCAGCCATTGCTTAGAAAAAGTTGTTTTATAGAATCTACAAGAACTTTTTTCTAATGAAAGAAAAATGTTGAAACTTTAATATAGTATTTTCAATATCATAACCAATTACGTATTAAATTTTCATCAAGATATATGAACGGGTATTTAGTCAGCGATTTTCAAAAGTCAAGATTTGTTTCGAATTAGTGAAAAATCGTGTACTTTTTTCGTTCTGTACGAATTATAAATATGAAAAAAATACAACAAATGTTTTGTTGACCACCTATCAACGCACAATAAAACAATGAAAATATTGTTACAGGTTCCATTACCATAGCTTTGTTAGTTTAATTTTTGTAAGCATCCAAACTCGAGTCTCCAAACTTTTGTTACGGATAGTAGTCATTGTATGAATAACACAAATTAGTGCAATTAAATCTTAACAAGCCTTACCTTTTATATTTTTAGTGGACTCAGGTTTTTAAAATATTACACACTTTTTTAGTATTTTAATAATTTAATATTATAAAACAAATAATATCAACAATATTGTCTTTACAAAAATACAAACATCAAACTGTAATCAATCTAACTTCTACAAAGTTTAACTAAAAAGGATATTGTAATTAAGTATTAACCCGCGTATAGCAATAGCATACATTTGTAACAGGTCCACCAAATTGACGAATAAATTAATTAAATTAAATTAAATATAAATTATTTTGATGAGGAAATGGATACATTTAATTAAAACAAATACCGAACATTCAAATAATATTCGGAAATCATTGTATATTAATAGCCAACGAATATAGAGAAGTGGGCAGGCATATTTATTCCATGGCAGTCCTCCGAGACGTAAACAAGATTCCTAAGCATTGTTGTCGAGACAGATAAGGCAGACCTGTTCAGTCTGGCGTCGTCTGAGACGAGTCAATGTAACAATCCAAAGGGGTGTCAGTGTGACACAATATGTTGGTCGAGTCCAATGTAGATGGGATACGTCATTAGTTGAAAAAAGGATCGCCAGAGGCACCACCAACCAGGGCAAAAAGCACATGGCATGGGCGGAAGTTTAGCCTCTAACCCAATATTATCGGTTATAACGGACAGAAACGGAGGACTGAAGCCACGACACCCAGCATCGTTCACTCTGGGTCAAAGCAGACTCATGGAGGAAGATCATCTCCGTTGTTACCGCGGGTGTCCACTTGATCTTAAAACCTAATAATATAAAGAAAATGTATTTATCAAACAGTAAATCAAAATTCTTTTTTCCGATTTAACTGCAATGGTCTAAATAAATATACGTTGACTGGTTTGGAACAGTGATTACAGTTTAAATTAACTCAAGACCACGTGGAGTTTCAGCATCACAAGAAGAAAAAGTTAAAGATAAGTTCTAGTTATTAAAAAGCACCCCTCGTGAATATACAGGAAATTCTCACCATTTCAGATAAAGTTTTCCAATTTATTAATGTGGCAAACCACTGCATAATTATCAAATATTCAACTTAAATTATAAAGTGAATATTTTTAATTTAAGTACCTATATTAAAATAATAGTTTGTTTCTAAAATAAATCTAGAGATTACGTTGAGTTGTATCTGTAGTGGCCAATAGGAATTTATCGTGTTTAATATTTCTTGTTGGTCTAGTCTGGTGGAATTTTCTTACATTCTTACATACTTACATATGAGACGCCGACACAACGTTGTTGGTATTTTAAGGCGAATATGAATGGTTATATGAGTGTAGGATGAGTGTGGATGAGTGTAGTCTGGTTACTATCTGAGTTCAACTGTTCCTCAGAAAGGGCAATTTATTAATAGCCCAACAGCCAGGGCAACTAAGGGACCTACAGCTTAACGTGGAATCCGCTAGATATAAAGGTAACGGTCAACGGTCTGAGCCCGTCTATGTAAATATTTGAATCTGTGGCTCTTTACATTGAAGGCATCACTGAGCATGCGAGATGCATATTTACGGTAGCAATAATTATGAAACAGTAAGAGCCCAAATCAATCCTACTACATTTGAAAGAAGATATTCGTTATTAATGTCATTAAAGATGTATGGCTTCATTAGAGGGTATACGTATACATATTTCCAATTAATCAAAGAACATTTATTTAATCCCAGTTAATTCCATTTACAAATTAAGAACATTTTCTGTTCAATTCAAAATTTACTTTTAATATAGATTTATAAAATACCACTGTACGTGTATGGGTTGGTGGGTGGGTAAATACCACTGTACGTGTATGGGTGGGTGGGTGGGTAAATACCACTGTACGTGTATGGGTGGGTGGATGGGTCAATACCAGTGTAGTGTATGGGTGGGTGGGTTAGTCAATACCACTGTTCGTGTATGGGTGGGTATACATATTGTATTTTTCTAAATTTGCTTTATTACACAGTTCTTGACATGACTGACCTTACCACCAAAATCAATGCTGGTATTAAATGTATATGTGTATTTGAGGTTCAAAGGTTACCTTATTCTAAGTAGGATAATATAATATTATTCTAAGTAGTTTATGTTTTCTTTTGTTGGCAGCACTGGAGTAGTTTGACGCTGATTAGACGACAGTTTTTGGAACAGGAACAGCCAGGGAAACAAAAGTTTGTGTTCGTGTTCTATTCTGCTGAGTTTGTTGTCATTATATATTACGTCATGAATTGAGGTTATCATATGATTTATTATACTTTAGTAAATTTTGTATTTGTTGTAGTTTCTCAACTTGCCGTAAAAGTATTCTACAACACTTTATTTTGGACTTCTTGATTCTGCAATGTATTGTTTACAATGGCTTATTCCTGTTTTATTAATACCGAAGCCTGTGAATCCTGCACTATTACAAACTCATGTCGTGTTTATGGTTCTTTATTTGACAGGATTTTTCCTGGAAAGAAAGCCATGTACGATATGTAGTTTAGTTTTTTTAGCAGCAGTGTTTTTAATATGCTATAGTGGAGTTGGAAATTGCCTTTTTTGGAGTTCAAACTGTGACACCGTAAGGTGTGAAAATGGTTGAGTCATCAGAAACTATTGTGATTATTCTAAGACTACAGATAAGTTTTTACATAAAATTAGATTAAGCATATAAGTTCAATTTCTCACCTATTTATCATTACTGACTATGCAACACTGAATTGCTGTATATAAATAAAGGAATGTCAGCTAACTTATTATCAGCCTACATACATTCAAATTATATACATTTTTGTTTTATTCATTGTATTTTTGTTGAACCTAATCATACTTAGTATTAAGAGTCAATCTTAAATTATTGTGTATTTCTGGTCTTCTCAACCAGTTTTTAAGCTTAATAAATTAAATCTGGAAAAGGCATAAGTATTGATTTGTTTTTAAATTGATTGACATTGAATTAGTTTGAAAGAGCATGTTTTTTACAAATAGTTTGTTATAACTCGTAATTGTTGGATGTACATTGTATGTAGGCCTAAGTTTGCTTACTGACATAACACTAAGTAAATACACATATAGATGTGCTAAGCTGGCACATGCCTTAAACACAAATCTAGGGTTGTAATGTATTAAATTAAGGCTATCTTTTTTCAGGTAAAAAATAGACATCCCTCTTCCAACAAAAATACAAATTTACTAAAAATTGTCAAATAGAAACCTCGTGAAAGCTTATGGTCCATAGACCATATATAGGCTTGTGGTCCAGTTTTTTGTTTGACCTTGACTGAAGAAATGTTTGTTTTGGATTAAACTGGGAAATTTACATTTCTGAGCTAATTTGTGGTTTTAAAGTTTGTTTGACACAAGTTAAAGTTTTATAAGTCAAGCAAAATTAACAGAAGTTCGACCACAAGAATACATTATAATTTAAATGTTTTTTATCATAACCGTTATTCTTCATCTTAGAATGGAATAAATTACAAGTTTCAAAATAGGTAGCTTATCTTTATTTTATAGTATTTGGGTATTGTGATATATGGCAAAGGATTGTGATAAGCTCACTTAGATATGTAAATACAGTAAATTAATTATACCTATACTGTACTGAGATCTAGTATTCTAATTGTTGTAAAATGTTAGACATAATAATTTTGAATACTATTCCAGTTGCCCCTTTTAGAGCTGTTTCGTTATGTAAATGGAGTTGCTAACACAGTCATCATAATGTAAACAATTTTCCGATGTTATATAATAACAATTATCATGTCTAGCCTATATTGTAACTAAGACAAACAAAAAGCAACATTTGTAGTTAAATAATCAATAACTATTTACAGTTAGGTCACATTAGGCTAATCCTCTCTAGGATCGCACCAATTTCTTAGAAAGTTAGGACTGAGTACCGTACTATTTTTTAACTAAGAAAGTATTGTCTGATCTCCTGAAAAGGACCCAGAAAATTCTGGTTTTTAGGCATTTGTAGTCAATGCTACCAGTTTACCTCAATTGTCAGTTGAAAGAAGGTTTTAAGAAATATGAGGTATTATTTGAACCGAGACAGTTTTCAGAACAGTTCTTTTTATTTTTACAAAAAACTATAAAAAATATAAAAGGATAAAAGGAATTTTGTCAAAATTTTACTTCGTAAAGCCACTGAATAAAAAACAGTCTGAGGCCACTAAAAAAATGGATACGGTACAGAATCTTTTTTTATGATTGTTCTTCATTATATTTTAATAAAAAATACCATACAATTTTATTTTAATTTATATCTCAACCCCGTTGTAGACCTAGAAGTTTTCCTCAAAAGTCATCATTTTACAAATGGCACTAAACAAATTATTTTAACAATGTCAATATAATTTATTATTTTGCTATTGCTTGTCTTACTATTAAAATTTAAAGACTACAAGTACAATAATTTGGTTATAAATTTTAAATTAACTGTATAAAAACATTCAAAGACTATATTATTGGTGTAGAAGATTTTTCATATGAAAAGTACTTTAAACTATTGTAATAAACAATAAAGCAAGTAACTACATATAACACCTGGCAGAATGAACGCAAGTGAAGTACTATCAGTTGTAAAATACATTGTTAAAATAATTTTATTTGTACTGCTATAAGAAAAAACTGCTTTATTGTTGTTGACAACAGATAAACTGTATAAAGTCCACATCACTATTTATTTCTTGTTCAGAATCACTACTGTCAGAAATTTTGAACTAATAAGTAATATAAAAGGGAAAATAATTTAAAACACTAACACACAAGACACAAATTATATTTACACCAACATAAACGTAAGTATAGTAATAAAAACACTTAGAAAATTCCGAACTGAAAACCAACTTTGCACGACAGTTTTATAGGTTCAACTTGACATGCTCACGACATATAGTCCGTCCCTGTAAACTGCTAAGCTCATACTAGGCATTGTTAGTGGCTTCACTGGGTGTCTCAGATCTGCGACACACGTATTTTACGCTTCGACCTCCTGTCGCGAACGTGCTCAGTGAACGTGTTAATGTAGATATTCAACGTCCCATCAACACATTGCTGAAGCGTTAGTGTTGTGTTCATAATTACTGCAACTTATTTATTGTTGGTTGTTATTCTGTAATATTCATAAATCTCTTTTATAGCACATTTACAGAAAATTTTATTTTAATCATTGGTAAATCGGATGCTCTTGTCACTAAAATTTGGACTTTTTACTAATCAGCTTGTCAGTACAAAGAATAACTACTTGTCAACGTAAATTATGATATTTTGTCAGCAAACACAAATACATGTGTGAATAAAAACTATATTCAATACAATAATCTAACAATAAATTGATTATAGTAAAAGAATTATGTAACATTAGACATTTTCATTTGGAACTGATCGTTTGCTTACTACATTCTTACATATGAGACGCCGACACAACGTTGTTGGTATTTTAAGGTGAATATGAATGATTATATGAGTGTAGTCTGGTTACTAACTGAGTTCAACTGTTCCTCAGAAAAGGCAATTTATTAATAGCCAAACAGACAGGGCAACTAAGGGACCTACAGCTTTACGTGGAATCCAAACCACGTAGTGCTGGTCTGATTTTCAGCTAATTGACAAGCCTGATACTCAGTTATCTCCCCCACACAACATCCGCACAATGATTACCACCCAACCTGGACACCCCAGACTTCTCTAGTAGTGTCTACGCCGATAGCAACCATCAAGCGGACGCCATGTCGGTATTAAGAGGACCGAGCATCCAACCTATCGCCTACAATCTCCCAAACAATTTGTCCCCATGTAGCTGGGTTACAGCACTGCGCCACCAGTGCTGACATAAACTTAATGTCCAATAATATTTTAATTTAGCAACCATCATCAAAGAACCGATTTGGGTCTTTGTCAAAATTAGTATGACTTCCATTCTTTCTAGACCTGTTTACTAGAATGTAGTAGAAAATATGAAGGTTAAAAGAATTGAGAAATAATTTTATATGTACTCACATTCATGGCTTATGGACGGCTGGATTCAAAATATTAAAATGTTTGTTTACATTTTATAATCAGGTAATGATTCATGTATTCTGAATGGATGAAAACAAAACAATAGCATTTTTTATCAATGTGAGGAATAACAATGCATTTTGTGCTAATCTGATTTTTTCAAACTGTTTTTTAGTACCGTAAATTAATTTGTAATTTTTTAACACTTTAGCTGCCGTGTCAGTCCAGTACGCCCGACGGCTCTTTGTCTCAGCTAGATGCCGTCAGGCCACTACTCCCGACATTGTTGTTCAGTAACCTTTTGGTTATTTTAGCGTTACTCGACTGGTTCTGCTTTCTTAAAGAAACCGGTCACACTTTATTGTACTGCAAGCATCATATTATTTACAGAGCGAATTTCTAAGTTTTTGGTTGTATACAAAGTTGTTCATAAAACTTTAAATTTTGGCATGTTCTACGGGCAAGTTGTCGGTAGTATAGGCTTGACAGACTTATTTAGTGAATGTTGGTATTGAAATAACGTAATACATATTAAATACTTGATTACTTTCATCATGCAGTCAGTGTAGCCAAACCATGAAAACAAATTTACCTCAAAATTTGTCAGGTCGATATGCCAGACAGAGTATTTTATGTGCCGTATATGCTACTAAAAAAACTGTGTCGGGCCAATACTCCCGACATATTTATATACATATAATGCCTATGTATGTACTATTTCTATACTCAGAAATGGTGGCATAGTAAATATAATGCATCATTGTTTTAAATATTTGCATAAAAGTTTTTGGCAATTTAGACCAAAAATACTCATTTTAAGGATGGCAGCTAACGTGTTAAAGTGAGTATTTAAAAAATCGGCGTTTATATTAAGAAATGTAACAGAATCATATAATGTATTTCATTTTATATGCTATGTAGACATCTTAGATGTAATGTTTTTATATATTTATAGACGTTTGTTAAAAAATAGTGTCTTGTGCCAGCAGTGTATTTTTAAATAGGCGTGTAAACATTTATGAAAATGGTTGTAAAGCAATAAAACCTAATATTTAACAGGGTATTGTTATTGTAAACCAACATCTAAATCCTGCCTTTTCAGTAAAAATCTCAATAACATTAAAATGGTATGTTACTAACATTTTTAGAGTTTAAAATGATTTTAGTAATGCTTACATTGTTGGATTAATCCTAATGTCAGAGTTTAATTCTATTTATTTCATCATATTTATTTTATTGAAGTAGAAAACTTATTTCCAAAGTATCTAGTGTATAAAAATTGCTCAAATTCTATGATTACAGGAATCCTTCTTATTTCATAGAGGAGTTTTTATTTGATTTAGAATGAAACATACTTTAATGGAGATTTTTATTTGACTGTAAATTAGAGCTCCTGCAATTAATTTATAGTACCGGTACATATTTTTTAACAATCGCCGTTACTATTTTTACAGAAGAGCAAACAATGATTAATTGTTTATTGGTACCTTTTTTATATTTTCTAATATAGCAGTACCAAAGAAGACTATTAGATTATATTACAAAATTACAGTATAATTTTACTTTGAAACAAACAAAAAGTTAGTGAGCAATGAGCTTGGTGTTTTTATTGATCAATTACAACAATGTGTACAACAATATTGTTTATTATTGTTACTGAACTGAAGACTAATCATGGTAGCTCCTTGCCATTCCTTAATATGTATATAAATATTATTGTACTTTTCAAAATGTTTGTAAAATACTGTTGTTTTGTAGCATAGTAGTATTGATTGAAATCGTGTTTGTTACCTTTTTATTGTTTATTAAAATTTGATTGTTAATAAAATATTCAAAAGTAGTAATCTGTGTTATCTATTGTTCCTGATAATGGTCTGATTCAATATAATTGGGCATAATTTCAAACCTGTAGACACATAGAAAATATTGATTATTTTTTTAATTAGAGGAACTGTGTAAATAAATTTTAGATTAAAATCCTTTTTATAATACAAGAAGCAGTTTTTTTGTCATTACAACTTATTCCTTATTTCTTGACCAATTTAAACGGTTGAGGTGTGAAAGAAATGTTCTCTATTTGTATTTGTGCCGTGAGGTCTTAATTCTTCAATATTTTCATACTGAAGGATATGGGAAGCCCTCAAAATACGCTTTTCGCCCATAACAATAACTTGGAGAGAGATTTAAGTGAATCTAAAAGTAACAGCTGTTCAAATGCAAATAATGATTACCATCAAGTTTTAACAGCTGTTGGAATGTAAACAATGATGTTTGTAATATTGAAAAAGTTAATCTATCATAATATTAATCCTTCGTCGGGCACAATGTATCAGAATGATACAACGATTCAAATCTTTAATTTTATATCCCGATACACAGTCAGATTGCCTCGCCTCATTTTGTACCTTCCTACAGCCCTCCCCACTACACGACCGTCGAGCTCTAACGGTTACCGGGAGTGGTTGTGAGTGCCAGCACATGTTTGTATCAAATTGATACATTGCGCCCTGGGGTGTTTTATTTGCTTCTGTTAGTTCTATTTTGTTATTTCCCTTGTATTAAGTATATTGGCAGAATATTTTAGGCCATTAAACCTAGAAAATCCTAGTGATATAAAAACGTGTGTTAGTTACTGTTGGGTGATGGTGAGGACAGAATTGAATTTGAAGATATAGGTGGTGAATCAGATATAGGCAGCGAAGATGCACTAGAGGAACGTTAGTTAATAGTTAGGTTGGTATATTTATGTATTGGATTTGTATGCTGTTGATGTTTAAATAAATGACAATAAACAAAAATATATAAACAAATAAAGTATGCATTTATTTTACATATAAACATAAATACAATAAGACGTATCAAATTGATACATTGTGCCCGGTGGTGTGACAGCTTTTCCACTAGTTTTTAACAACATTCGCAGTAACTGTAAACAATTTATTTTTTATATTTTACTAAGTAAGTTTGAAAAAAGAACTATTTTTTATTAGATCCTAATATTCCATATTATGCATTTTTCAGGTTCAAGTGTAAGTATGCATTCAACAAACAAAAACAGACAAGTTAAAAGTATTAATTTGATACATTGTGCCACATAACGCAGATCTAATTATTGCCCCCGACGGAGGGTTAAACCAGGAAAGGGTGTAAGCATGGTTTCATTCACATTCGTTTGTAGGGTTCGCTCTACTGGACTTGATCTTCACCTGTTGAGAAAATTAAACAAACGTGCTTGAAATAGGCTAAATAATATCATTGGATGTTTATATTAATAAATAGTTAGCAACGCAAGTATTGTGAGATACTATAAATAAATTTAATATTTTGATTTTACAGTATACAGGTAACCTACTGTTATTTGTAGTCTAAAGCCACAGCCCGAACGAGTGCAGTGAGTGATGGGTAGGCACACAAAGCTTGCAGGGGTGTCTAAATACTTTTTTAGAATATGATAGATGATGGTTAGTTTAATTGTTACAATATCCTATTTTCAATTGATGTACATTGCTTAGAGCTTCTCAGGGTAAGGAAGGGAACTGAACTATTTTACCAACACATTTAACTTAATTTTACATCAAATAAATTTTTCATATTACACAAGTTATAATCAGAACAAATTGAATTGTGTTCATTATTCTGTACATATTTATTCAGATTGTTGTCACACACTCACATGTTTAAATATTTCACAGATGTTTATGTGATTTGTGGAATATGAAGCAAACCAAGTAAATTTTGAACTTAAAATCTATGTACTCGTTTTTTGATTTTGGAATGCAACATTAAAATATTAACATTTTAGCAAGAGACTACCATTTGTCAGCAGCCAACCATTACAACGCGCTTTAAAATTTTGCTATCAGTTATTAAAACAGCCAAACAGCTGTCAGTCATATTTACAATCTATCATCAAATGATTTGGTTTACATAAAATGTTATACAAAAGTTTTAGGTTAAATTATAGGACACTAGGACAGGAATTAATATAATAGATAGATAAGCATTTTATTCACAAAAAACAATAATTACAATGTAAAGATCATATAAACGGTGGAAATAGTTCCTCTCATGGACACATGCCTGTGGGAGGGGAACAGGCCACTACCAGAGAGACGTAAAATAAAATGAAAATGTTACTATTATGTAAGCAAATAAAAAATAAATACGTATATAAATAAATTTATGTTTCATAATAATTATTACTTAAATTACAATGAGACACTTTTATAAACTAAATTTCGTAACATTAGAAGCCTCAGCAAATAAAATAAATAAAAACTAATAATAATAATAAAGGGTACAGTAATCTGCTAAAAAACTACCATAAAAACCTGACCTAAAACCTGGACATATTTCACATTTACAGACACTTGCCCACGCCCATAATTGGACAATAGGAGAGATATAGCATCACCAAACTCACCTGAAATACAAGTCCACCAACACATAAACATATAAAGACACAGCAATTCACTAATTATCACCATGCCTTTGGTACCCTCTAGATGCGTTTTCAAATGTACTAACGTGTTTTCTATATGAGTTTAGTATAAATTCATCAGATGTGGAGAGCTAATTTACGGGGGAGTTTCAAGTTTACGGTCTCAGGACTTAACTCTCCAATTTTTAACATTTATATTCAAAGAAAGTAAATATTGTTTATATTAAGGTAAAGTTAACAGTCCTCTCTACCACTAATACCAGAGCCAAAAGCTTAATATGACTTCCTAGGACATGGTTGCTACAGAGGAAAGACGTGTACATCTGTCTTGGATAGATAGGACACCAGCAAACTTACCTTAGAAGACAAGTCCACTAACACCAGAGTAGTAGTAAACAAATACAAAAGAACCAAATTTTAACAAATTTTCTGTATCACTGGCACTTTCTTCAGGTGAGTAGAGAGAGATAGTCTCTAGATAGAAGAAAATGCCAGTGGTACAGAAAATTTGTGATAACGTGATTCTTTTGTATTTGTTTACTACTACTCTGGTGTTAGTGGACTTATCTTCTAAGGTAAGTTTTCAGATGTCATATATCTCCAATATACTAATTCCTGGCCCAGTGCCCTTTAACCTAACCTAACATTTGTACATCTATTTGTAATTTAAACACGGGTTGGCTGCTTGGCTAATCAGTACCTAGTCACTTAAGAAACTCCTGTACTATACACTAGTAAAATTTCTTCATAAACTAAAGTACTATAATCAATCTAGTAATTCATTGAATCAGTTAGTAAGGTGCTTCCTGACAAGCTAAAGCCTTAAAATGTGTCTTGTTCACAGAGTTAGGAATTAAACCTCAGAAAAATTCTTTTATTTTAAAGGCAGTTTTTGGTGTAAAAATTGTTTCTTAAGACATGCCACAGGGCAAAATGCACTTTATTACACTATCTTTGAAAGTATAGGAGTACACTTTAAAAAAAACTTATAAATAGATGTGCCAGGGACTAAATAATTAAAATGTGAATGGTCTACCAATGATTCCGAGTGTACCTCCATGGGTTGAAAGAAGACATGCTTCATTGCTTTAAAACACTTTTGTAAAGATAATTAATGTTTCAAAATATATCAAGCTGAAAGGGCACTTCAAATTAAAAGGTTTAGTAGCCCAGAATTCAAATAAGAGGAAAGAAGTTTGGGATTTTATGGATGAGCCACCAACTTATCAAGATCTAATGTAATATAATGATCACATTTTGATCCATTCACATACACAAAACAAATTAATCAACTCATGGACAAGACCATATGGAAATTTGCAGATATTTAGATGTATTAGTTCATATAGTTTTAACAGAGTATCGTTAGTTTGTTTTTATTAGATACCTCTAAGAACTGAGTGAATAATTTAAATTTAACTTAAAACTCTTTTAAACATATGTGTTATAGATTCACACCTGATTATTATTCATTCACTCCAGGTGTTATTTTGACAGATTATTATTTGGACACAATTGATAATTTTGAACCAAACTTAAAAACAACCCAACAAATTACTTTTTACTTTGCCAAAAATAACTTTGAATAAATTAGCATTAGAAACAATTTGGCATAGTTTTGAAAAGTTTGTTTATAAAAAATTATGGTAGCACTTCAATATTTGTGTAAATATTTTCAGTTTTTTCCAAGACCAAATGAATGAATGTATTAACAGTTGGTCAATATATTCATTGTTGGTGGGTGCATAGGAAAAATAATAATAGTTTGATTTTATTAGTAATAAAACATTTTAGCTATGTTTTCTCTGTTGTTGAAGAAAATTAGTAAAAGGTGAGTTTTTACAGAATAGAATAATTTTACTACATAACGAATAATATGTATTTAGATACTTTATATTTGTTTACCAATTTTTATATATATTCAAATTCTTTATTAGCACATTGATCTTGTTTTTTACAATCAAAAACATCAAATGTATTAATGTATACAATGAGTATTATATGCAATCAATGAAATTATCTACATAACAATATTTGTTTATGAAATATTACTTCAACTTTTTTTAAAAAACACATGGCCTGCTTTCTTCTCTAATGTTTTTTAAAATATATTGTCATACAAGCATGATATGGTCCTTTCCTAAACAGAGATAAAAATCTTCATGTCCAATATAGTAAAATCAATTATTATTATTGGCTGTCATATGCTAAAATATAATACAATTTAAACAACATACTTTTAATTGAAGCTTTAAAAACTAAAACATAAACTATTCTAATAACTGACAAATGGCAATTACAATCTTACAAATATAAATTGTAGTGTAATGGTAAGTTGCAACTATTAAATAGTTAAAATTTTTCCTGATATGACCTTATTTTATTTGTTGTGTCAACATGCCCTTTAACAGAGAAGAAAGAAACAGAGTTCGTATCCAATAGTGCGCTGAATTGGTCTGTAGCGTAGTTGGTTCAATCCCAGCTTTATGTGCTAAAGGTTCTCAGTTCGACCCCAATCAAAGTCAATACATTTTGAGAAGGATCAGCTGATAATCACCGGCTGTTCATTTATCATTGGGCTATTAATTAATGACACTTTCTAAGGAATAGTCGGCCTTAGTTTGTAACAATGACTACATTCGCTCATCTACACTCATCACACTCATTCGAAATCCATATTTGCCCATATCTTGACGATCGGCGTCTTATGAATAAATAAATAAAATAGAAAAAAATAAAAAATTGAATATGTGTTGAGTAGTTATTTCTCCAGTTCACCATGCGGTTTGCAGGACCAGCACATTGTCAGTCCCTCTGTTTATACACCTAAATCCTTAAGGATAAACAGATTAATTGTTACTATAGATATATAAAGATGTACATAGTTGTAATCTATTTTTATTTATTACAGCCACTTAGGTGTTCGCTGTGGTCATAATAAAGTGACCTTTTTTATGTTTTCTGTTGTTCTGAGCCACAAAAAAAGAAACAGGTAGCTTTATTATGGCTGCAGCGAACATATAGCAGTTACAACTTATGAGAGAGATAGAGAGAGAAAGTATCTTTATTTCACAATCTTAAAGATTAGAAATGGTGTTGCGTTCAAGAAAGCTTCAAAAATGCTTGGACTTGTGATCAGGAAGTCAAGAAGTGGACTCAGTGTTGAGGCGATGAGGATGGTATATGTTTCACTTGTCAGGTCTGTCCTGGAGTACGGAAGCGTTGTCTGGTCCCCTTACCAGCTTGGACATATTCAGAGGCTACAGAGAATTCAAGACCGTTTTGTGAGAATTGTGGGTGCCAAGCTTGGATATAATTACTCCCAGGTGCCATTGGAGGTTGTGGAGAAGAGTTTGGGGTTGGATCCTTTGATGAAGAGAAGACAATTGCATTATTTGGTGTTCTTGCAAAGAATCCTCAGAAGTGAAGTTGACTGTCCTGAATTGCTTGGCCTTATTGATATAAGAGTACCCGCATTTACCCGATCCAAAGACATTTCTCGTCACCATCAATGTTCCACAAACTATGAACGCCATAGCATCATTCCCAGACTTCATGAACTTGGAAATGTTGTTTCTCCACATCACGACTTCTTTTGTAACAGTGTGGCATCCCTCAAGAAGACTTTCTTGCTTTTGTAACGGGTTCATCAATTGGTACAGCCTGTAAAAGTTGTAGCGTTTTGTCATCTGATGACGATTGTTACTTAGATTTTGATGTAATTTAGATGTATGATCTGATGAGTCTTGCACGTGAATTTTTTAAAGTATTTAGCTTGTGAGATGGTATGAGTGTATTTTTGCTTGCTTGTTGAATGTATGTCGACTGTATGTAATGTATTGGAGTTAGAATGTTTCTCTTGTGTGCTTGATTAGGAATACGACTGTTATAAGTTTATGGGTGCGAGTGTGATTGACAGTTTGCTTGCTCTATTGAATGTAGAATTGTCTGATATTTTATTATGTATTTATTTTTTCATTGTGTATTTTCTATGAAATTAGTGTCATATCCGTTAGCTATTTGTTATATTTATTCATATGATTTAGTTATATTATTTACTTGATTATTGTATGGAGAATGAATTAATATTTCAAGTACAGTTTGTTCTGGTTTTGATATGTTACTGTTCATGTTATATATATTTTAAACTAGTAATGGAGTATACATTGTTATGCCTGTTATACACTTGAGTATGGTTATGTTGTAGTGTTCTCTTTATATTTTGCATGCTCAATTCCTATTATTTCTTTGGTATTCCTATGGCTTATTTTGTTATATTTTTGTTAGCACTTATGTTATTTAGTAGCGTATTGCTGGTCACTTATTGTTAGATTTATCTTATGTATTCGTATTGTTATCAAACAGGTTATAACCTAAAAACATTATACAGGGTGACAATTAAGTCTTAGGACGACTATAACTATAGTACAATGTATGTACAATGTAACAAAGTGGTTTTGACCCACCCGCCCACCCATACACGCAAAGTGGTATTGACCCACCCGCCCACCCATACACGCACAGTGGTATTTTACACTGAATCAGGAAATGATATTTGTTTTAGTGCAACTATTACAATAAATTCTCCAGAGGGAACTTAAACATCACAATCAGGGCGCAATTTTTAACAAAGTTTTTTTCTAATTCTCTCGCTATTTAGACGACTCACGGCAGTCGTCACGTCAGCACTAATACCCACCCACCCACCCAAACACATTCAGTGGTATTGACCCACCCGCCCACCCATACACGCACAGTGGTATTGACCCACCCGCTCACCCAAACACATTCAGTGGTATTGACCCACCCGCCCACCCAAACACATTCAGTGGTATTGACCCACCCGTCCACCCAAACACATTCAGTGGTTAGCTTAATCGTAGTTTTTCAAAACTGGTTTGTTTATACTCATTTATTAAATTGTAAAAATGGTGTATACCGTATATAAATAAATAAATACAATAATATAAGTCAACATAACACGTTTTAATATAAATCTTCATACATTTTCAATAACAATTACTATGTTCATCCTTCAGGATTTAGAGGGGAATACGGAAGGGACTGACAATGGTGCTGACCCTGCCATCTGCACAGAGAACTGGAGAACTAACTACTCAACACCTCAAGTTTCTTTAACTTGACACTCATTCAGCGCACTATTTGATGCAAATTCCGTTTATTTTTCTCTTTGACCAGGGTGTTGAAAACACAAAATCCAGAGAACCTTTCAACATATTTAAACTTTATTCTTTGTTGATTGATTTAATTAACAACATTATCATACAGTGAGTAAGTTTATTTAATTATATAATGGGAGAATCAGTTTTTTCTTTTATTATTCTTTACTATTATATAGTAGTATTTTGCAACCAAATAATCATTTTAAAGAATACATGCAATTATTTTCTATGTTTCAGCTGCTGTTTTCAACCACGAATCTTAGTTAATAGAAGAATTTTTTTGGGGAAAACAAATTTGCATAAACATGAAGATGTATATATTCAAAGAATAAAACAACGGTAAGATTTAATTACTTTTTCTTATTGCTAGTTTATTTATTGTATGAAATGTTTCCTTTTGATTTCTCATTAACAATTAATATAAAATTTAGACAAAACGAGTGATTATTTTAATTCCAACTACCATTATTTTATTGGTCACAATGGATTCACATTAAATTATCGCTTTTGCCGTCAAGTCTTGTGTCTGAAATGATGTAAAATATTTTTTTATCATCCGTAAATGTGTATTTTGCACAATCACAAAACTGACATGTAATGAACTAGAGGTTATTCAAGGTAAATATAATTATGTAATCAGTGACTTGACGCATAGTTGATTATGTCTGGCACCTACTTAGTACTTCATATATATTTTTTAAAATGGATTTACTGTAATGAAATGTTTTCATTCATCATACAAATAATTTTCAAATATATTTATTAAATAGTATTGTGTTTCACTGTGAGTTTTTACAACAGCTTGACTTCTATAAAATACAGGGCTAGCGTATAAACAAGCTTAGCTGAGAAATTGGTCACTAAATTTACATTTGAAACACGCCTTTTATATCTCTTGTTAATGTTTAGTGAACTGTCTTCTCAGTTAAGTTTGTTAACGTCCTATATCTCTTATTCTATTAATTCCTGGCCTAGTGCGCTATAATCAATCACCATTTTATATTTTAAATTGACTTATAAAAAGAGTTGGAATAAGTGTTCAATCCCATATTTAGTTTAGTGTCAAAATTGAAGACATTTAAGGGTGTTCATCCAAACATTCGATTGAGCACTCCAAGTCATTATGAGCTGTTTTTGTGGTCCACTAAGGAGCGTTAGTGTAGTCCCGTTTAAATGTAATGCAGTTTAAACCTGCTGTGCAGTTGCAGACCTCACTAACTAGCCAAATTACAGCCACAAATATGTCTGTTGTATGAGGTATCTATTTGCAAGGGTATAATCAAAGATGTAATCAAGGATATAATAAAGGATATAATCAAGGATGTTAATCTTATTACTCATAATCATATCATTTTATTTGACATTTGACATAAATGCATTGACATTGTCAGAGGTGTACAGCAAAAGGCTACAGTCAGGTATAAACCAGTAATTGCCACAGTTACAGCATTGTCGGCACTAGTGGCGCAGTGCTGTAACTCGGCTACTTGGGGACAAAGTGTTTGGGAGATTGTAGGCGATAGGTTCCATACTCGGTTCTCTTAATACCGACACGGCATCCGCTCAATGGTTGTCATCGATATAGACACTACTAGAGAAGTCTGAAGTGTCCATATTGGATGGTAGTCAAGGTTTGGATGTTGTGTAGGGGAGAGAACTGAGTGTCAGATTTGTCAGTTAGCTGAAAATCAGACCAACACTACGTGGTTCGGATTCCACGTAAAGCTCTAGGTCCCATAGTTGCCCTGGCTATTGAGCTATTAATAAATAGTCCTTTCTGAGCTAAGCCGAACTCAGATAGTAACAATGACTACACTCGTTCATCTACACTCATCACAATTATTCACTCCTCATATTCGCCCATATCTCTACGATCTGCGTCTTAGAGATGAATAATGAATAATAATAGTAATAATGAATAATTAATAAAAACTATTACAAAATATTAATAATAATAATAAAAGGTATGAAGGCCCAAAAAACTAACAGGGGGATAATATTGGCTTTTTGGATAGCATGATTAAAATGCATTTAATAATTTTTCATTAAATGTACATTAAATAAATATCGTATTGACATTTTACAGACACAGAAATAAATATGTTAATAAATAAGACACAACATTTACCATGAAAAGCATAAAAAACAATACAATAACATAATTAAAATTTTGAAAGATACAATTAAGAGTTTACAAATATAACCTATATTAGTGCTATATAAACTATATCAGTGCTAAACAGATATAAGTAAGTTAATAGATAAAATGACAGATTAAGTTATACATTAAAAATTAATAAATAAAATGAACTGTAACATTTTTAATCTGGTACTAAAAGCTTGACTAGAGTTTGATTTCCTTTAAGGACATTAAGTCACTAACAGAATAAAAAGGATTACTAAGAGCCAACCAAAACATTTTTTTTGAAAAACAGTGAATGTCTATCAGAATACAATTGATAAATTGTATTCAACTTATTAAATATCTTAATAGACATTACTAGATAACTATATAAAGTTTTACTCAAAACTTCAATAATTTGAATGAAAAAATAGCATTTCCCTTGGAATTAAACTTACAGAGGTTCTAATTTATGTTTTTATTTATATCTGAATTGCTCGAGCATGTTGCATATCTGCTACTCATATTTATATTTTTCCTGTTGGATAGATACCCAAACTGTATTTATCAAAGAAATGTGACACTGTATTTATAAGAAGTGACCAATAATCTGAATGAATTGAACATTTATTAGAACAATCTATAAAGAGTGTTGAATTTAATTGTTGACAATTATGCAATTTGTTTCAGATTCATTGATAGTGGATGTAGATTTCCTATGCAAATGGATCCTGGTTACAAAATTGCTATCATCACTGGAGGTGAGACAGGCATTGGTCTGGCCGCAGCCAAAGACATACTTAATAATGGGGCACAGGTATTCTATATTCTATCTAACTGTATTTGACAGTTTTCCTATTAAGATTTGTATGTGCCCTGAGAAGTTAGAGCACATAAAAATGACATGTTCATTTATCATTTCAAGAGATAGAGAAAAATCTGTAAATGAAGATTAAATTAATGGTTATCTAAATTAACGGGAGATATAAGTTAACTCCCGTTATTGTTATTTATGTGTGAAGGCCATATAAAATGCAATTAAAAAAAAATCTACAGAAGCAAATATGTAGAGATATGCTAACGAAGAGGAACATAGACAATTAAAACAAGACTTGTTATATAAATTATATTATAAGTAAGGTAACAGTTAGCATAACTCCTCTGTAATAATCATTTTCGTGTTCCTCCTTGTTTGATTGCAAATTTGTTCAAATAAATAAGAATTGTAATAAAATAAAATCTAAAATTAGGGAAGTGGTAGTCCCAAGACATTTAACACAAATTTAGTATAGGATCTAATTGCAGAAATTAAATTATATCTCATCACAATAGAATAATCATGCAATATCCAAGTTCATATATTTTCTGGTTCAGTGGTAACAAGTTTTTGAATTATTAGTAAACATTCTTCGTTTCTTCTAGAAAACCTTTTGCAGTTTTCCCGAGAGGATGAGAGGTACATAATTAAACCGAAACATACACGTACGGTGGTATCGACCTACCCAACTTGTAAATGTTTGGTTATAATGAACCTTCTACCCAAACATACACATATGGGTAGTATTGACTCTCCCACCCATCAATTCATGTCCAGTGGTATCGGTATTGGCCCACCCACAATGGTGGTACCATTGTACGTGCTGGAGGGTCATCACCACTGTAAGCGTATGGGTGGGCGCAAGGGTCATCCCCACTGTATGGATGGGCGGTAGGATCATCACCACTGTAAGTGCATGGGGTGGGCAGTAGGGTCATCACCATTGTAAGTGTATGGGGTGGGTGGGAGGGTCATCAGCACTGTAAGTGCATGGGGTGGGCGGGAGAGTCATCAGCACTGTAAGTGCATGGGGTGGGCGGGAGAGTCATCAGAACTGTAAATGCATGGGTGGGCGGTATAGTCATCATAATTTTACGTGTTTATATTTGAGAACCATAGGCCACAGTATACTGAAAACGCTTATCTTCTAATTTTAAGCTTGAAATATATATATTTCAGGACAAAATATAAGTATGTATAAACATGATATAGATTAATAATCTCAACAAAGTCCTCTATCTCTGTGCATGATTCATGTTCAAGGCCATTGTCTATGCAGAGACAACGAAGAAAAGAGAGAACAAATATGCAATAGTAGTGTTTTACAATCTCAAACTTGTAATTTACACAACAATCTGTTGAAAAAATATCAGAACAGCATTTTATATTTTTAACTAATGGAGATCAAACAGTGATCCTCACCATTTTGAAATTATATTGTTCAACTTAACCAATTTCAACAATTATTGTTTATTGTTGTTAACATCTTTGTCTGGAGATTGAAGAAAGACTGAATTAGTGTAGTGGATGTCAATTGTAACTCAGGGTTTTATGGAGAGTGATTAAAGTACAAACAATCTTATTGCAAATATGTGAGTCGGGTTATTGCAAAAATAATAAAAATCAGATTTGTTTACTTCAATACCAAGACAAACCTCTTACAAAAAGTAATTACATTCTTTACCAAATCACAACAACTACAAACACAGACTACTTAAACTTAACCACAACCTGAATGAAAGCTTCAATATTTTACAATCTCTCTTTGGATGGAAAAATCCCGCTGTTACTTTTCTTGACATAATTTAGTAAAAAAGTACTAAAAACATTATTAAAGTTGCCCTTTTTACTTTCTCCCTATACGTTAGCATAGAGAAACTATTGTGATCTTACAAAAATCATTTTTTTTACAAGTTGGGAAAAAAATCCATTTTAGGGTCCCTGAACCCAAAAAAGTGGTTTTTTTTAGAAAACCATGTTTGATGTCTGTCCCTACGTGTGTCTATCTGTGTGTAGTTCCCTGGAGACTAAATGGATGGAGCAATTTTTATGAAATTTGCTATGTAGGTGTATTTAGTCAATATCTTTAGACTATTTTTCACTTTTTCAAAATTTTAGTTTTTTTATTTTTATGGGCAAAAAACAAACAAAAATTGAATTTTCTCTAAAACTGCTCTAACAATTTTAATTAAATTTTCAGGAAATATGTGAATTACAATTTAAAATATGTTAGTAAAAACTGCATGTTTCCAACATTTTTAGTTTTTTAGTTATAGCAAATACATATTTAGGAATCAAACTGGTAATTTTCAAAGTTTTGATTTTATAGTGTTTAATATGGGGGAAGGTTTGTGCCAATCCTTTGTAACCATTTATTGTATATACCATGGTTCCCTTTTATCTAAATATATTCTTATATTATAGTGTTGATCTATATTCTAGTCATACTATAGATTATGTTAGTTTAAACTTTCTAATAATCAAGGAGACATCTTAGTTAAAGTTTAATTCCTCTGGTGCCCTGTTAGGAGCGGTAAGATTGGATATTCAGTATTTTGACTTTGATATTGAAATAATGAAGTAATGAATTTATTCACAAAAAACTTATCATAGAAATTGCCATATGACATAATTGTGAATATATCTAGCCACTTATCCAGTAGTGTGGCTAGGTTAAACAAAAATTTAATACAAGATTATAAACATTTATAACAATGAGTCCAGTTCAGCAAGCTTATTATCAAGGTAATACAGCTCTCTGCAGCGCACGTGTTTACAGTTCAACTTAAATTATTTATATATTCAAATATATTTAAAACAAACACAATTCATACCATGGATTGGCTCATAAAGTCCGTTAGTTCTAACATGAAAAGCCATTGTTTTAATTGTTGACAAAAATTTGTTTCATTATTGATTTGCTTGATTTCAAGAGGCAATTTATTGAAATAATTTGGCCTAAGATAGTTAAAAGATTGTTTAAAAATAGTTTTATTAACCTTAGGTTTAATAAAGATGCGTTGATTGTTACTCCTAATATTATAGTTGGGACGTGAAGATCCTTTGTTGCCACTTCTTATATAAAACAGTCTTAAAGTTTTAAAACAGAATAAGTGTTGGATTGGAAGTACTTTTAAAAATGAGTATAATGCGAATGAAGACTGGCGGGAATTTTGCTTCAGAATTACACGAACAAACTTATTTTGAATTTTCCTAATATTGCCAATATTGGTCTTGTATGATCCACCCCAACACACAATACCATACTGCAATCTGGAGTGAACCAAGCCATAGTATAATGTACGTAACAGAGAAGTACTACAAAAATTCCTTAGGAAATAAAATTTTCTAACACTTGATCTAATTTTAGAAATCAAATTAGCAGTATGCTTTTTCCAAGACAGGTTACTGTCAAGACATATACCTAAATATTGAAAACTATCAACTTGTTCAGTTCTTTTAGAATTACAATTTTCTTCGTTAATTCCACAACAAGTGTAACTGTGGTAGATTACAGGTCTATTCAAAGTTAACTCTTTAAAATCAAAATTAACAAGTTTAGTTTTATTGACATTAACAGACATTTTGTATTTGAAACACCAACATCGTAATATATTTAAGTCACTTTTAATATGCTGAAATAAAATATTTTTGTTTGTCCGTGAATAAGCAAAAGCAATATCGTCGGCGAACGCACTAATACTTCCATAGAAATTCAGCTGTAGCAAATCGTTTATATAAATAATAAATAAATTTGCCGAAAGAACGGATCCTTGTGGAACTCCGGCCTCGATGCTTAGCGGGGGACTTAAAATATTTTCAATTTTTACCATTTGACTCCAGCCTGTAAGAAAACTTTCAAACCAGTTTAGAGGTGTCTCTCTAATGCCACCGGATTCCAACTTATCAATTAATATTTTATGGTTTACTAAATCAAAGGCCTTCGTAAAGTTTTTTAAAAAAAATTCCAATTGGGGTTTCTTGTTATTATTTATACCTAATTTTTGTCAATAATTCCCAAAAAAAAGTTTCCCAAAAAGCATTTTCTTTTGATTTGCTTTTTTGTAAAACCAAATTGAGAGTCACTTTAAAATTTTTTTAATTTTTTTTAAAAATTTTAAAAAGACTGTTTTCATACATTTCTCTATGTTTTTTTAAAAATCCGATAAGAGGAAAATTGGCAAAGGTTTCCTCAATGTGAAAAAGTTTGATTTTTTTTATCATCATCATCATAAACATCATCAGTAAATTTTCCCGGCTTTGCAGGTCGTCTGACCCCGCCTCTTCCACTTCTTCTGTCTCTCCAGGGTTTTCTCCCCTCCACCTGTACCCCCCGAAGTCCCCCTTCCCCCCCAAAATTTTTTCCCCCCAAAACCTTGGTCTTCCATTTTCCTTCGGCCTTTCCCCTGGCCTCCTTCCCCCTCTTGTTTCCCCAAAGGGGGCTTTTTTGGGCATTTTTATCTTCCATCCTTTTAAATGACCCATCCACTTTTTCCCCCCCTTCTTTTCCATCTTTTTTCCTTTGTAAGGGTTTTCCCCACCCTCCCTCTCTGATTACTTCATTTTTTATCTGCCCTCTTCTACAAATTTTTTCTTTTTTTCCCCCTCGGGAATTCACTCCGCTGCTTGTAATCGCGATGTCACTTTTTTTTCCCCTTTGCCCTTTCTCCGCTCCAATAATAAATTGGCTGGAAATTTAAATTTTAAATACATTAACAATTTTGCCCCCTTTCCCCCAATTTTCCCAATTTCCCCTTTATTATTTTTTTTTTCACTAAAATTAAAAAAACCTGCCCATTTTTTCCAAAATTCTTTTTCCTTTTTCCCCTTTGGTCTTTCTTTTCCCCTTGCTTGTTTTTTTTTTTTTTTTTGTATTTCCCCAAATAAAAAAAAAAATCTTCTACTCTTTCCAGGTTTTTCCCCTTTAAATTGATAAATTTTTAAATTTCCTCCATCCATTTTTCCCCACCTTTTTAAACCTTACTTTTTTGAACATTATTAAAAAATTTTTTTTTTTTAAGGGAAACGGGGGAATTTGTTCCATTTGGGAAAAAACTTAATTTTTTAAATTTGGATAAGATTGAAAAATATTATATACAATTTTTTTTTTATAAAGTTTACAAAAAAAATTTTCAAAACCCCAGTTGATTTCTTTTTTTTTTAAGCTAAGAAAAAAAATTTTAAACCCTATTTCCTCAGGGTTTGGGTATCGATAAAAAAAACGATTTAAGGAATTGGGTTTAGAAAAAGGTTTTTGACTTTGGTCATTTCCCCAAAAAAACAGTAGTTGCAGAATGCCCCCTGTTTAAAGATCTCATTTATAATAAAACCCCAAACCCATTAAGGATCCTCTACACATTCTCCTTTATCAATTTTCCTTTTAACACCACTTTTGATTTTTTGCCCTACTTTTAAAGTTTTTTTTAACTATTTTCTATTGTTGAAAAGTATCTTATTACATTTTTTTATCAACTTATAAATAGTAGTTTTTTTTTAAAAGTGTCAATGTCGTTTTTTAAGTCGGAAAAAGAAACTTTATAATAAGCTTTGAAATAAAAATTTATATGGCCTTTCTTATGTATTTTAATATAAAAAAATTTCCATTTTTAAATTTCTGTTAATAATACTAAACAGTAATCCAAGGATTTTTTTCCCTTGCTTTTACTTACTCTTTGGGTCAAAAATGAACTATTTATGAAAATTTTTTTTTAAACAATTTCTGTTAACTTATAAAAAAGCTTTTCAAAACTTAAAATAAACTTTAATTACAGTTATATAATCCACCCCTTTTTCCCCTTTTTCCCAAAACTCCTGTTTTTATAATTTTCTTTAACTATTTTTTGGAACTTCTTTATTGGGGCCAATCATCATTTGGTGAATACTTTTTAAAAATTAAATATTTAAACCCAAGAAAAGGGGTCATTAAGCCCTATATAAAAATTTGGGCGCTACCCCGTTTGTTTATATTTTTATATTCAAAAAAAATATGGTCAAACACATTTTTGAACGGGTTTTTTTCCCCCCCTTCCCCCCCCTTTATGGATGATTAATAAGAGAAAAAAAAACCCCTTTTTTTTAAAATACGCTGTTATATTTAACAAACGTTTTGGAAAGTTTTTTGAAATATCTAATTTATATCCCCCCCAAAGTAAATATTTTAAATTTTTTAACCCTTTGAAAAAAATTTTTGGCCAAAATTCTTAAATTATAAAAAAATTTTCTAAAAAATTATGTAAATCTGTAAAACATAGAAAATTTAAAAATTTAAACCCAAACCCCCAAAATTTAAAAGTTATATGTAGCCCAATAAGCTTTTAAAATATTTGTATCAATTTGATAATTTTTTAATGTTATCTTTAATATAGCGACTACCCACCTGTTTTAAAAATCGTCATTACATTTATTTTCCCAACCTTTTGGCCAGTTTTTTAAATAAATTTAAACTTCATCTGTGTTCCCCCATACTTCCCCTTAACAAAAATTAGACTTTTTTCAGTTTGAATTAAATCCAATTCCGCAAAAAATTAATTGAAATTCTTTTTTAAGCCCCTGATATTAGCTTTAAAATTAAAGATTGTTTTAAATTTTCGGGGGAGATATGGGAAACCCCTCTAAATATTCATAAAAAAGCCCTTTTACAACAATACTCCATAAAATAAAATTATCTTTTTAAATTTATATAACATAGAAAAAAGAAAATTCCTTATATAATAGCCAGAAAAATTTAAAAGAAACATAAAAAAAAAAAACAGAAAATCAACAAAAAAACATTGCGAAAAACTTTTACTTACATCTTTAATTTAAAATTTCTTAAATTTTTTTAAATTTTGTGACCCCTATCTCTCTCACATTTTGCACATAAAATTTTCGATCCCCCGGCCCCACACAAACTTTAAAACCTTTTTCCTTACTTGCTGCTTAAATTTGGGCCCCAATTATAATTTTTTTTTCCTGGCGGGAATGTTCATTTTTATTTTACTTTGTTTTTTGGGGAAAACCCTTTTTTTACCTCATTCCCCCCATAAGTTCCCTCTTTTTCTTGAAAGCGGTGACCCAAGAGTCTCTCTGGGTCGCATATAAAAATTACTACAATAGCAGGTGGTCGTTGTTTTTTTTGTAGGGGGGGAACTCGGTGGGTTGGCTTTCATTGGGGTTTTTCCCTGAAAGCCCCTCCCCAATGTTTTCCCCCACACCCTTCGCGGGTTGCCCTTTGCCCTCCTTGTTTTTTTGGGTTTGTCTGCTTATCAAAAATTTTAAATTTCATGGGATTTTGGCCCCAATCCTTCATCTAGCTCTTAAATCCGTCACAGTTTCCCCACCCAGTTGCTGGTTCTTTAGTTGAATTTTTTTTATTTCTTTTTTTAATGTCAGCGTACTCCTTTTTTACTTCGGGCCATCGGGTTTGTTAGAAAACGCAACATTGCCAAAAAGGGAAAAAACCCCAATTTAAAAGTTTTAAAAACCCAACCTTTTGGTTTAGCGTGCGATTTAAATTCTTGGAAAATTTTCCTTCAAAAAAGCATCCAATACACCAATAAAATTAAACCCCCTTAGTCAGGCTGTGGAAAGAAGAGGGGATTTCATGCTCCCTTACTGAGGATTCCTTTTTATTAAGCTTTCCCCAACTTTTCCCAAAATTTTTTCCCGGGCCCTCTTTAAAACACCGCCCAATCAAAAACCATTTTTTAAGTGAAATTTTCCCAAATCGCCCCACGCCAAAACCAAAACTTTTTTAAAAAACAACCCCTCCCGAAAACTTTTTATCACCAAAAAACCCCTTTTTAAACCGACAAAAAAATTATTTTTTAAAAATAAATTTTTAATCATGGGCACCGGGACAGGTTGAACAGCAAACAACATGTCAGTTGTTATCAAAGTTCGGCGAAACGATTTTTATCAGCTCGAGTCCCGGGGACTGGACTGATAAAAATTCAAACCGGGGGTTTTAAAAATTTCAAAAAAAAAGTTTTATAAAATTTGAATCGTAGAAATGTTAACAAAGTTAAATAAATTGTTGTTATTCCCTTACTTGTCTCCCAACAGTTAAATTTTAAAGGGAGATTATGAGTTTTAAAGGCTCCCGAAAGCGGTAATAGGCAAGTAAGGGGGCATTGTAAAGCGAACCTTGCAAATATTCGCTCAAATTTAGGTCACCCCAAAATGCGGGGAATGGCTCATCGGTTTCAAAAATTTAGTTTGGGGTTATTTAGTCAAAGCCGATTTCCCGGGTTTTTTAAAAAAAATTTTTATTTGAACCACATATGAACTACCATCATGTGCTTCTAATTCACAGAAAATGTGTCTATTTAGGTAGTCATTTTGGCAGGGGTTTGTAAGGGAGACGAAGCTATGAAACAAATCAATGAAGAACATGGCCAGGAACGAGCATGTTTCATGCCTATGGATGTCAATGACCCTAACGACTTTGAAGGTAACAACAACTATCAAAAAGATTTTTAAAATTTTGATTGATAAGTTCTCAAATTGAATAAGTATTAACGCTTCAGCAATGAGTTAAAGTATTCATCATCGCATATATGTGTCTACAGTTCTAATAATTATTTTTACGCTTTATTTTTATACAAATCTTTCCTTTAGTAAAATTTTAACTTTTAATTAATAATTAATTAAATGCAACGTACATTTTATTTTATTAATTTATGTCATAACTAGAGATCAAGAACACAACTTGCTTTTCCTTTAACAATTTTAGAGTTAAAAAATACTTTTAAAATTTAGAAAAGGGAATTGGGACTTCTGCTCTTTAGATGGCTATCATTATAAGCCTTCCTCATCCTCATTAGTGAGAGCACGAGAATGAGTTGTGTGGGTAGTGAGAGGATACACCTGTGAGTGAATGTGCAAGTGTGCGGGCATGAATGCATCAGTGGAAAAAGCGGTTGTATTGTGCGCCAAAAATAAAATAAAATTAAAATGAAAATACCCCCAGGGGGGGAAAAGGGTCACTTGCAAGTTGTTTTTTTGAAATATCATTCCCAAAGAAAAATTTTTGCTTGCAACTTTTGTTGGAAAAGGAGGAATTTTTGGACTTGAAAAATTAATTTTTAAAGGATCGAAATTTTTGTCACTGCTACAAAGGACTAAATTAAAAAGTTCCTGTGATCATTCAATTTTAAAATCAACATCCCCATATATTTGAACCATATATTTCTCTAGACTTCCCCATTTGTTACCCTTTTAATTTCCAGAGCTTTTTTAACAGAGTAAAAATTGTTTTTCGGTGGTTAGGGACATTGTATTCAAAAAACCGCTGGAATATGCAGGGACAATGTTTGGGAATTAAAAGTGGAAAAAAAACCCTTGGAAAAGAAATACAAATTATTAGATTAAAATAGTGGTTTTTGAGAAAAACTTTTGAAATTTTGTAATTGTTTGGGTTGTTGGGATTTTCCCCTTGATACTCTTCATTCATGTTAGGGTTAGCTATTGATGTATTTTCTTTACAGGCCCTTTTCCCTATACTTTTTTAAAACGTTTGTTGTATGATTTTCTTTTTTAGTTATCCCAAAAACATCAGGAAGATTTTCAAATATTGTACAACTACATGTCAATAGTTGCTGGCGTGCTGGCTCAGTGGTTAAGGCTTCGGACTGCAGAGGGCAAGGTCCAAGGTTCGAATCCCCACTGAGCCAAGGGTCTTGTTTTCACTCGTTGAATAAATTTAAACCCAAAAAGGCTGGAACCCCTTTTGGGGAACTGGCGAGGGGAAATTTTTTAAAATTTAAAACATAAAAAAGAAACAATTTTATTGGGGTGTGTAGTGAGAGGAAGCCTAAAACGTTACAATTTTGGGGAAATTGGAGGAGGGTTTGGCGATATCGGGGGGGGCCTCACTAAATAAGGACAAAAAACAGACACTCCAGTATGTTACTCACTTTTAAAGTCACTTAAACCCGGTGTTAGAGAGAAGTAAAGAGAGGGAGACTGCTATTTGTGAAAACTGAATAGGAAAAAACTCATATGAACGGACATATTTTTAAAATTTAATCCCAAGATTTTTAAGGGTTGAAGTCCATTTTTAAAAAACCATTTTTTCTTTTCCCCCAAAATTAATATGTCTGGTTGTTATTAAACTTCTACTCTCATTCACCCAACACATGAACTAACACGACCACCCAACATATTTCTTGATGGATGGTTTTTGTATATTGGCTCTAACGTCTTTAGTTCCAGCATTCATATAAAATATTTTTGGAATTGTATAGTTGTAACGAGCTAAATTTTGGGGGGTAAGAAAACGTATGAAAACAATAAAAAACCCTCGCTCGCCCCAGTTTTTTGTGTCTTGCCAGGGCCCCCTCTGATCAGTTTTTTAGGTGATACGTACTTTCCCCCTCTTTTTTGAAACCCCCTTCTCCCGGTTTTTGCCCCCCCTAAATTATTTCCCCCTTTTTTATTTAAAAGGGAAGTCAAAACCCCGAGGTTTTTGTTTGGCGCTCCTGAAACCTTCCATACCTGGCTGGCTTGGTGTCCTCGAAAAACACAGAAACAAACCCAAACACGTTAAACGGAGTTTTTTTGTCGTTGATTTAATTTTTGGCCACTAAAACGCTTACTCTTTTTTTTCTGGGCCTATATAAACTAAAAATTTTTTAATACTTAGTTTATGATTATATTGGTGAAAATATTTTCGATTGTAAAAATCGCAATTATCATAAAGGGAACAAAAAATTTCAGGTTTTTTTTTTACAAAAAAATAACAAAAAAATTTTAAATTTAAAGGGTTTAAAAAATTTCATTGGGGGAAACACAGGGGTTTTGAAACCGGGGTTAATTAAAAAAATTACGTTTTAGTCATCCCGGCCCCTTTTAACATCTTTTTTTTTTTTTTTCTAGGGATTGCTCTGCTGGAAATTCAGAAAAAATTAAATAAAAAAAATTTTTTTTAATTGCGTAGTAACTTTTTTTGGGCCCATGTCGTGCAATCGTCAAAAATAATAAAAAGTATAATATATAAAATGTTTTTAAAATTCAAAAAACTAAACAACAAATTGTCATTCACCCCAAACATTAAAAATTGATAGCTTCAAAAAAAGGGCATTGCATAAACAACCTTAGTCCCTTCGGGGGCCTGAAAAACCTCAGTTTTTAGGGGAAACCCCTGTTCAAAACGGGAGGGTTAGCTAATCGTTTTTCAGGAGTGGGGTGGTAACCAAATAATTAAGTTTTTATTAATAATTTTTTCTGTAAAAAAACCTTTTAAATTTTATTTTTTTAAATTAAATCGTGGGGTGGGGGGTTTAAAAAACAAAAGGTGTGCACTGACCCTAAAACTGAGCAAACCAAACGCAATATTAAAAGGGGGACACCCAAAAATATCCTACCCCCCGGAATTATCCCCCTTTTCCCGTATTGGGAAATTTCCCCAATAGCGAATTTTCCCAAAACCCCCCTTTTGGGAGAGATTTGTTTTGTGGGAAATTTCCCCTAAGCAAAATAACATCACATAGTTTTTTATAAGATTTTTCATGTGACAAAGGCTTTTTAACTCTACGAATTAATTACCCAACTCATTTATGTTATTCTTGACAAATAGTGAAAATTATTGAAATTTTCTTGATCTACTAGTTTTGATTGTGTCTCTCATTCTTATCACTGTAGTAAGTCTGAAAAAAAAAATTATTTGTTTCAGAAATCAGTTATAAGAGGCACTCTTTTAGGCCTTGAATACATGGGGAAAGAAGGCAAGTGCAAAAAAAGAGGACCAGGCATAATTATTAACCATGCAGATGTGGCTGCGATAGAACCTTTTCCCTTTGCCCCTTGTTTTTGCGGGCCACAAAAGCGGGAATTCGTGGGCAGCAAACCAAAGCTTTGTGAAAGTTTTTCCTATTAAAAAAATCCGTTTTTTAAGACTTTAAAACCCAAATTAAAATTTATAAAATATTTAATTAAAAAAAGTGAAATTTATATTTATTTGGAACAAGATTAAAAAATTTTATATTATAAATTAATAAAAAAATAAAAATTTGATCTCTTGTAAAAAATTTTAAATTTCCAAATTTAAAAAACCCAAATTTAAGCCCCTGCCTCACGATTCATTCATGCAAGCAATCCCTCTGTAAAAGATGGAAATTTGGGATAAAACAAAAGAAAAAAAAGGTATGTATAGTATAAACTGAATTTATTATACAGAGGAATAGTTTCATTAAAAAAAAATAAAATTAACAACAAATCTGAAAAGTTAGAACTAGTATAAATATGATATAGTGAAAATGAATTAGTTATTCTATCAACAAATTAACATTGATTTGTTTACAAAGGGCCCTGATACTTTTTTTAAATTGTTATGCTAAGTCAAGTTTTGTTTTGGAAAAAAGGGTTGGGGGCCAAACGGGGTTGAAGCGACATGGTTTGGGCCTAGTCGGGAAATGTTGAATTTGTCTATAAAATTGTGTTTCCCCGTTATATCGAAAACCTTTTTTCACACTTTTAGTTTTTTTTAACCCTTTTTGGGTGCTGTTTTTTGTTTTTCATCTCCCTTTAAAGTTTTTTAAAATATATCCAGAAAATTATAAAAAATTTGATTTAGTATTTTTAAAAGGCTGTACTTAAAGTACAGAGGAAAAACAAAAAAAAAATTTTAAAAAAGGTTTTAAAAGAACTTTTTCAAATTTAACTTTTAAAGGGGTGAAGAAACTTTCTTTTTAATTGCTAAAAAACTGCAGAAATTTAATGGACACATTTTTTTCCCAAAAGGAAATTTTTAAAATTATTAAAAGTTGAAACAAAAAACAGAATTTAAATCTTGGGGAATAAATTTAGAACTTTTTTAAAGAAATTCCAAAAACTAACTTTTTTAAAAAATTAACTAATACCTCCCACAAATAGTCCCAGGAGATGGGATTTTCAAGAAAAAAAACAGAAAATTTTTAAAAATTTGCTGCGTTTAAAAGGGTAAATACGAAAATTTGGGCCCAAAATTTTTTTAAAATTTTTCCTAAAAACTAGTAAAAAATTAGAAATAAAATTTTATAAAATGACATTCAATTTTCTTTTAAATTTTGTTTTTAAAATTTAAACGCTGCTTTAAATTTCCCTTTTCCAGACTGTTTTTTTTTTCTTTTTTTTTTAAATTTAAAATTTTTTTAAAGGGAATTTAAGGATTTTTTTGCTTTTTATATTAAGAAATTAAAGGGGGCGGTAAATTTTTCTTTAAGGTTGAAAATTAACTGTTTAAATTTTTCTTGGGTTCAAACAGTCCCCAAATTTTTTTTTAAGGGGGGAGGTTTTTTTTTTTCCAAAAATAGGGGGGATTTTTGGTTTTTTAAAGTTTTAAACTTTCGGGGGGGGATTTTTTTTGGGCGGGGGGGGGTTTTCTTTTTTAAAGGGGGGGGAATTTTTTTTTTTCGGGTTGGGTTTTTTAATGTTTTTTTTTTTTTTTTTAAACCCAAAATTTTTTTTTAAAATAATTTTTTTTTTCTTTTTAAAATTTTTAATTTTTTTAATTTTTTTTAGTTTTTAAAATTTATTTTTTTAAATTGACAGTGTTATATCCCATCCACTCAAACACGCACTATGGTACTCAATACTCAAAGCTATCATCAAGATTATGGGCATCTTGACATAGATAGCCCAAAAATTTTCAAAGATTGTTTTTTTTAAAACCAGCAATCTTCCTTCTGTCTTAAGTTTTCTTAAATTTTTTTGAAGATAAACTATAATTTTTCATCATACCCTTAACCCATTGAGAGAATTTAAATTTTAAAAATAAAATATTTTAAGGGAAAAGTACTTTGAATAAGAAGCAAAAAATTTCCCCCAAAAAACTTTTTAGGGTTTATGATGTTGTTGACTAAAAATCAACATTAAAATTAAAAACATCCTACTCCCAAATTCGTCAGTAACACACCGTTCTCTAGGCCGTCGGGCATGTAGCCTTCCCCACAGAAGGAGGGTTTCAAACCCTTTTCCCAGCCCCCTTTTTGGTATTTCGACTGGGTTTTGGTAAACGGCCCCCGGACTCCCTACCACAGGAGGCAAAGGGACTTTAACCACAAACCCACTGAGGCACGAAAACACATTGGAAAAAAAACCGGTTCGAAACAGCTAATGCTCTGAGCGGAAGAATTTTTTACTGCGAGGTATATGGCTATAAATCTTCTTTTTGCCACTAGGTCTGCTCATAACAAGAAAAAAACTCTCTATAAAAAAATCCCCTTTCTCCCCTTTGTTGATATTAAACTTAACTAAATTGTTTGCTTTTTTATTCAAAAATTCAAATAATGCAAAACACAGAACGACCCAACTCGTGGTTCGTCCCCCAATGGGTTAATCAAAAAAAAGCCCCAAAAGGGATTGGTTTTTTTTTAAAACATTATTAAAAAATGGATATTATAAAAAAAAAGGTTTTTTTTTGGATTTTAAAGTTTTTTATTGATTGTTTTGTTAAAATATTTAATAGCCCAAAGGGTTCCCTTTTTATCCCTTTGGGTTTGTTTTGTTTTTTTTTTAAAAAAATTGTTATAATTATTTTTAAACAAATTTAATTGTTATATTGTTTTGTTTTAAAAAATTTTCAAAAAAAAAAAAAAAAAAAAAAGTTTTTCAATAATATTTTTTTGTATAAAAATATGTTTCACTTTTAAATTGAAACCACAAAAAATTGTAAAAATTTTTTTATATTTTTTTTCCTCTCATTAGCCTTGAACTAGAGAAAAAAATTTTAAATTTGGTTGTACAAATTGTAATTTTTTTTGGCAATTAATAAAAAATTATTTGAATTTAAATTTATTTTAAAATTCTAGGCCCTTGCGTTTTAAAGATTTGCCCACTTCTGAAAAATTCTTTTGACTTACGTTTTTTTATTTTAAAACCCTTATAAATAAGTTTTTTTTTAATTTAGTGCCCTCAAAGAAGTTTACTTACTGTGCAGGCAAAAAAACTTTACGATAGAATGGGTGCAAATTTGTAGGACTCCCTTTTTTGGACCAACCGAACCACCCCTTTTTGAAAAATGCTGAAGAAAAACAATATGATCCAAAATGGGGAAAAGCTCTAGTGGCCCACAAAACAAAACGCCCCCTAAAGGGAAAGTAAAATAAACACTTTTGGGCCATATAAAAATTTTTAATAAAAAATTGCTTGGGGGAAAATGGGATAAAATAGTGTGGGAAAAAAATGGTGGTAGTTTTGTTCCTTAGGCTAAACTCCTTAAAAATATCCATTTTTTAAAATAGGCAACAAAGGGATTTGCGTTTGTTTGGGAATCCAAACAATGTAGTATTTGCCTGTTTCCCACTCGAAAAATTGAACAACAGATTTTCCTAGTAGTCGGGAACAACCCCTTAAAAAGCAGAAAAAATGGAAAAAATTTAATGTTTAAAAAAAATTAAATTCTAGGACAAATGCCTGAAAAATAAAATAGTGTTCTTTCCTTCTTTAACTGTGACTTCATTCAATAAGTGAGGTACTGGTAAAAAGGGTTTTTTAAAAAACTTTGGGAAAAATTGGATCTTAAAACCCGGGCATCTGAATTTTTGAAACTGGGCCACCAGGGTTAGGTGTGACTATAAAACAATATCTGGCATGAATGAAAGAAGAGCTCAAAAATTTTTCAAAGGTCTGCTTGGGGGTCTCTAAATTATAAAGCGAAAAACCCTCAGTCTTTCCCAGGACCCCCCCTCCCCCCCTGTGTAAGGCCCTTGTAACTTTAAAAAAAAAAACCACCGTCAAAATTAGGGTAACGCTTTCAAAAAACTTTCAAATTTTTTTTTATTCACTTTAAATGCAATTTTTGAGTTTATGAAAAGAAAATTTTTTTCTTTTCTAAATAGGGGTAAATTTTACAACTTTATAGTCTGTTTAAATAATCTTGTATTTTAGGGAAGAACGATCAAGATATAGGAATGAATTTTTAAAAAAATGTTGAGGTTCAATAGTTACAAAAAAGTTTGCTTAAAATCCCCCCCCCCTCCCTTTTTAAAGGGCACAAAAAAACGTTTAAAAAAACCCCTCCCCCTTTCAGGCTTACTTTTTTTAAAGGGGGGCTATTTTAAACCCTTTGGGGGGGGGCAAAAGACTTACAAAATTGATCCCTGTTTAGAAGCCCTGGATCTAAAAAAATTACGGGGACATTTGTTTGTTTTAATGAAAACCCCCAAAACCAAAACCCAAATTTTAACTAGGGGATTAATTCCCCGGTCAAAATTAAAATTTAAGAATTTGTCATACTTCAAAAAAGCCCCAAAGGCTAAACCCCCTATTTTCCCCTGGGAGATTGGTGAAAAGGGGGTTTAAAAGGAAGTTTTTTCCCGGGTGCTGATATCCCCCTTTATTTTTTCGGCCACCCAAAGGACAAAAAAGCCCCCTGAAAAGCACTTAAAACCCCGCCCTCAGTTTTTTGGGGACTAGAGCGGGGCCCGGAGCTTCCCGGGTAAAAAAAGGGTTTTCCCAAATGAAGGTATAAAGTATTTTTCGGGGAAATTTATATATCTGAAAAATTTTTGGGGCCCTCCTAAACAGTTTTCCCCTCGGGAGGAACACAGATGCAGAACTCACCCAACAATTTTTTTGTAAAAAACCCTCAGACTTAAAAGGCCCGTTATTATATAACCAAGGCTATAAAAATCTAGGATTATCCAAAAACCACCAAAAATTTTTCCCTTGAAAGAGGCACAACATGGCAAAAATTATATCTTGACGTTTGGGCCCCTTTCCCTGCCCCAGGGCTTTTTTTTTTCCGGTCTAGATGAATCACAAACCAACCTTGTTTAGTTTTTACAATTTAAAAAAATTTTTGTTCAAATTGCTTGGTTTTTTATTTTTTGTAAACAAAAAATTACTTCCCGTTATACACTTATTTTTTAAATTAAAAAAAAAATTTTTTTTGTAGAACCCTCCCTTTTCCCCAATTTGAGTCAAGGAAAAAAAATTTAAAGAGGAGGGCTGACGCAGTCTGTCGTGCGACTTGCTTATGTAAATTCCCCAAGTTTTGCCCACAGGCCCCAGAGGTAAAGCCAGAAGGGCTGGTTTTTTATGAAGGGAAAAATGTAAATTTTTAGTGGGGTGGCGGGTTGGATATTGAGTTAAACCCTCTTGACTTTTCATTTTTAAGGCCTTTAAATTTTTTTTAAGTTTTTTTTTTAACTTTTTTTAAAAGATAATTTTGTTTGAAAGAGTGGGTTAAAAAATCCCATTTTATTTTTTGATACAAAGAAACCCACTTTTCAATTTTTTCTGAAAAATTTTTAAAAAGTTATTTTAAAAAGTTTTTTTTTGATTTTAAAAGTCATTAGGACATTGAGACTTTTAAAAAACGACTTGAGTTTTGCCTACAACAAATTATTGCCCCAGGGTGATATTTTTAAAATCAAAAATCTTTTTTTTAAACATGAACATAGAAACGTTATGATCAAGCCCCCGGGGGTGGTGGCCCCTTTGGAAAGGGCTTCCGACTGCAGAGGCATGACCCTAACGGCCCGGTACTTTTTATTTTAAAAAATTTTTCACCGCACGGGTTGGGCAAGCTCAAAATGAAAGGGTGATGAAGTTTTTTTTTTTTTTAAAAAAAAATTTAAACAACGTACTTTAAATTGTAATTTTTAGTTTTTTGGGACTGGGAAGTTTGGATAAATCGTCGAAATTTGAATTAAATATCGTCTTCATAACATATAGAGAGGATAATGTACTCTTTTAAACTCAGGTTATAAAGAATTACCCTGGATATCCTCTTTATTTTGTCCATATAAGGAGCTTGAATCCATTACTTTAGTTAGAAGAAAATGTTTTCTTTGGAAAAAAATTATTTATACTACCTGTAATATAAATAACAGGAAAATAAAAAAAATTTAATAATTTTTTAAAATTTTTTTAAAATAAATTTACATTATTATAATATATTTATATTATTATAATATATTTATATTATAATAATATAAATAAGGTAACTGCTTCTTTTTGTTGATCTGCAAATATTCACAATCTGATACGTGTGTTTCAGCCCATCTGTTGTTGGCAAAGCAGTCACTCACATAATCAAGTATGCCCCCCCTGGAAGCCTGTGGACTGTCGAAAATGGAGAACTGTTTATCACCAGAATGCCTCCTAAGGAAAAACTTAATACTAAGGTCACTCAACTGTAACATACGTAACTGAAAATTTAAAATAACAAACTTCCCCAAAAAAGTCTTTAAGATTTTAAACTTGTGGTAAAATTTTTTATCAAATTAGGTCACTAAAAAAAACAGTTTTTCCCTAAAAGGTATATGATTTTGTAACAAAAAAAAAATAAAAATTTAAAATGTTTTTGTCGATTAAGAAGTAAAAGGTTCATTTTTGGGGGGTTTAAAAATTGATATGCAGAAAGGGTTCATTAAACAAAAAAGAAAACCAATTGATGAAAAAATTCCCCTTTAAGTAAAAAAAATTTTTAAAGGTTTTTTTTAATTTTGGGAAATTTTTAAATTAGTGAGTTTTTCGGGTTCGCTTAACCTCCCCTTTTTTCCTTGTTTTTTTGGCTTCAAAAAAAACCATTGCATTTGTTTAAAACAGTATGAACCCCCTTTTTTGTTTTGAATTTTAAAATTAGGAGAGATAGGACATCAGCAAACTTACCTGAGTAGATAAATACAAGTTTTAATACAAACACAAGAAACATGTAAAAGTCACAACATAAATTTCCTCACCACATATATGGACCAAGTTCAATATATTTTCAATTTGAAGAGGGTGCTAGAGGAAACAACTATTTTGTGACTTGTACGTTTCTTATGTCTGTGGCAAATCCCAACAAACCCTTTAAAAAACTACCCCTTCTCTTTTTTTTTTTAAATTTCCCAACCCTTTAATCCCCCGAAACCCAAACCCTACAAAAATTTCATATAAAAATTGATTGTTATACTTTAAACCCAAAGGGCAAATAAGGCCATTATAAATATCAAATACACTTTAAACCAAGGGGGAAAAACAGGAAAAATATAGGTCTTTTAAAAAACCCCCAAACAAACTTTAAACATTATTTTTTATTTTTTAAACTATAAAACTCTGAATAGCATTCTAACATAGTTGATAAATATATTTCAGGTTGTGGTAAAAAATCCAAGCAAAAATATTTTGTGTTCAAGAGGAACTAAAAACAGAAAACGTTGGAAAAAGCCGCACTATCTGGACTTGAGAGACCACAGAGAATGTAGGAAACGTAAACCGTGAATCTGAATAAACGTAGTGTCACTATAATGCTAAACAGAGGGAAAAATTTACATTAAAAACATAAAATAAAAAATGATAATGTATTCCGGAATTTTCTTTGTTTTAAACCATAACAGTTTTTTGAAATAAGTTAGACAAACTAAAAATTTTGGTTTTTTTAGAATAACGGGGAAAAGGAAATTAAAAATTTTGTAGAAAAACGACTGGGGAAATGAGCCAATATGGGATTTTGGGAAATAAAAGGTTCTGGTGGTATTTTTGGGAACTCCCTGGGGTTTTCAATGTGTTAGCTATTAATTGTTAAAAAAGGGGGTACTTTTTGTGGCAATGAAAGAAAAAAAAAACCCTTTCCCCTTTTTTTTTGGGCCCCATGAAAGTTTCGCTTGACACGTTTTTTTTAAAAACCCTTCTATGGAAGCACAACAGTTAAAAAAATTTTTAAATTTTTAAAAGTATTTTCCCAAAATTTTGATGGATTGCTTTTGAACCAAGGAAAAGGAAATTTAACCCTTTGCAATGGGGAAAGGGATATACCCCTCAGCCTCTTTTGGGGCTAAACATTGTAAAGGATATACCCTAAAACCTTATTTTAAAATTTTTTAAATTTAAATTTGGGGTTTTGCAGGGGGATCCATAGATTTTCAGCGGGAATGTTGAATGTTTTCAAAAAACTTTTTGGTTTTGATTAAAAGTAATTGGCCCGTTTTTGGGGGGAGGGAGTGACTGAAAAGCTAAGGCACGCCCAAATTTCCCAAAATTGAGGTTCCCCTTTAAACGTGTGAAACAAAATATATCCTTGCCCTTTATATTATTTTTTTGACAGGGTTTTGAATTTTTGTATAATTTTTTTTAACGTTTAGGGTACATCAATTATTTTCTGATTTTTTTGTGTTTTTACTGCATATTTTTTTTTGTATGCAGTTAATCAATCAGAAATAAATTTTTTTGACTATTTGAAATGTTTACAAAATTTATAAAATTTAAAACATGTTTTTTTTAAATTTTTTTTTCCTTTAAAACCCTTTCCCATTTTTCAGTCATTTTTAGCTTTTTTTAATTTGTGTTTTTTTAATTTGTAAAAAACAAGTAAAAAAAAAAAATTTGTATGCTGAAAACCGATTTTGGGAATACACAAAAATTAAAAAAACATATATTTTTTTTGAATTTGAAAATTTTAAAAAAAAATATTTTTTTTTACACATTTTTGCTTTTTTAAAAAGCAAAAAAATAAAATTTTTGGTTTTGAAAAAGTACATTTTTTTTTAATATTTTAAAAAAAGGGCATTTTCAGTAAAATAAGATCAATTTATTCTGCGTTGTAAGGGTTAACTTCAGGATTTAATTTGGGTATCTTCATAATCCAAACTACATCAAAAAAAGTTTGAAATTTGCATATTTTTGGTCCCCTCATTTTTTTGGATAGAAAAATACTGTTTTAAAGAAAATCGGGTTTCTATCCCCCCCTCAAAAAAAATGGGTCTATAATTAGCATAGACTGTCTATTTAATATACTTACATACTATACATTTAATTGTTTAGTATATGTATTTTACCCAATAGTTAACGGGTGTTCCCACACTATGACTATTTACCCGGCCCAAAATTTCCCCTTCCCTTCCCACATAATTTTCGGGAAGGATGTTTAAAGGTTTTTTCCACCCATAAAAACAACTTTTCTTTGTGGGGTTTTTCCACTTATGGGGAAAAAAATATTGCCAACGGTTTTTGGTTTTAATAAATTTTTAAAAAGTAATTTTTTTTAAAGATTTGAAATTTTTTTAAAAATAAGTGGTCCATTTATGGGTTTTAAAACATATATTTTTTTATTAATTTAAAACTTCGAAACGTCAAGATATGGGTGAATACGGATTTTGAATAAGTGTGATGAGTGAATATAGTCATTGTCACGAACTAAGCCGACTATTCCGTATGTTTGTGGTTTTAAAAGTGATCCCTTTTAAAATCGTTCGACTCTGATTTTGGGGGCGAACGAGGGAAAAAATTTTTCTTGGAACTGGGGTTTAAAACCCAAAAATGCTACCGAACCCCAATTTAAAAAAGCATTTATTTAAATTTCTCTTTGTAAGAATAAATTCTGCTATATCCAATTTTTTTTTAATAGCCGGGAATTAATGCTAGTTTTGCCAAAGTTTGGTAAATATTGTTCAACTGAAAAGTGTTTTTACATTATTTAAAGAGACATAGGTTGTTAAAAGTTATTTTTTAATCTACTGTCAGTAATGTGTTTGTTTCCCCGGTTTTTTTGAAAAATATTGGGACAGCTGTAAAAATTGGGTATTTACACAAAGAAGTATTTAAAAATTTAAAAAAAAAAATAAAAAGGGTTTATTCGGGGGACTAAGAAAATTAGAAAGTTGATTTATGACTAACAAGTTATGAAAATTAGAAGATTGGCATTCACTTGTCAGGCAAAGATAAATTTGGGAAAAAGGGGATACAAAATTTTCAAATTTGTAAAATTAAGAAATTTTTAAAAGTCAGTCCCCGTATTATTTTTTTTGCGGGAAGAAAATTTAAATTTTTTTTAAAATTTTTCCCAAAAATAAATTTTTAGTTTAAAAAATTTTCCCTGTACGTTTATTTTTAAACCAGTTGCTGTAAATTTTTCGTTTTTGGTTTTTTTAAATGAATAAAAAGAATCGGCCCCCTTTTCCCGTGGGGCATTAATCTATTCCCGCAAAACTTAAAAATCTTATATTAATTTTAAAAGTTCCAAAAAAAATATTCTATAAAAAATTTAAACCCAATTTAAAAAAAATAAAAAAATTTCCCGTAAGGGTATTAAGTTGTGCCCCTTACAAACAACTTAGAAAGGCCCATTAAACAAAAACCCGTACCTGCCCCGGGCTAGTACAATTAACATATAACGATTTTCGTTTCACAAAACAAGTAAACCCAAAGACCTTTGTAAAAAAATATAAAACCACAGATACATCGATACTGGCTAACAGTAAAGCTATAGCTATGTTCAGTGTTCACTAGACTAACTGATGCACCATAAAAGTTGTGTGGCATAGATACAGCGTGATTTGTGCTACGATAGATACATCCTGCTTAAAGTACCTAGTAAAAGTCTTAAACATTCAAATTTTAGTACAACTAATTAAAAATTAAATACAGTTAGTGGAACCTCGACATCTAAAAACTACAGAATATAGTTAAAAAGTTTGGAAGAATAATTTTTTTTAATTTGGAAAAAAAGAATTTTAAAATTTTAAAACCTTTGGGATTTGTATTCTTTTATGATAAATTGGGGCAGGGAAGTAATTAAACCCTTTTGAGAAGTTGGGTAAGTTTGTTAAAAAACTTATTTCTGGGAAAATCTGGGGCTGTAGAATTTTCCCTATTTAAATAAGATTTTTACCTGAATTCTATCAGCTGTTTGTAACATCTTTAAAAAAATGGTTCCTTAACTGCCACCAAAAATGTTATAATTATAAACAATTTTATCTAATATTAAATGGAATACTTAATTTTACTTCTTAAGTGCAAAATCGGGAGATAGGATCTACTAAATATAAACAGCATGCATCTTTTTATATAAATGTATTGAATATTAGTTGACCTCTCAAATTAGGACTGGGAAAAACAGATAAAATAACAATATTTTTGTTTCATTAGAATTTAGAAATATAGTGGAACAATGAAATGGTAACAAATTTTTTGTATTTAAACGAGAATTTGAGGGATTATATAAGAATGAATTAATTGTTTAGTCCTCTTACTTATTGATGTCAGTTTTATCCCAGTTGTAAATCAATTGAACCAGAGTTTTTTAAAAACCCAAAATGATTAAATTGGGTCGATGTAAAAAATACCAAATGTTTACAAATACGTCTAAAAAAGGGGAGATTCAATTTCAACACATTCTGTAACCCCCCAAAACCCTGTACACGTTACTAAAAGTATGGGTTTTCCAAAAATTACAAATTTTTAGACAAAAATTTAAATTTTGTAAAACCCCTAATGGGTCATTATTTTTTCTTCAAATTTTTTATTGACAACACTTTTTATTCTATCAGTGAATATTTTATTTTTTCCTAGATTTATTTTTTTGAAATTTTTTTTACCCCCATACAAACCCCCAGTGGGATTAACCCCCCCACCCAAAAGGGCGTCCGTGTTAAATTTAGAAAATTTTTCTTTTGGGGTATTTTTCCCTTGGGTAGGGAAAAATTTAAGATTTTTTTTTCTAAATAAAGGGTTCCCTTTTCAAAAATTTTTAATGTTCTTAATAATAACTCTATTATCGTGGATTTTTTTTATTTCTCTGTATTTTAAAGGGTTAAAATTTATTTATAACAAATTTTTATTTTAAAAATAATGAAACAAAATAAAATTCAAAATATTTTGGCCATCTTCAATATTTATTAATAGTGTACTGCATTACTTTTTAAGGAGCAGGTTTCCTATTCATTACTTGTGAAAACTAAGTATGCCAGTATACAGGGTGTTTCCCGGGTTTAAATGTAAACAACTTAACCAAAGGGGATTCCTTACATCGAAACAACAAAAAAAATTTTTAAAAATTAAAATGGGTCCCTAAAACCTCCCTTCCCGGGGTTTCAGCCAAAAAAAAGAATTTTTTTTATTTTTTGTGTAGTTATTGCCTTTTTGGGGCCCCTTGATTGAAAAATTTTTTAAAGATGTTTGTTATAAGGGTCACGTTAATAGGGTTATTAAATTTTTTTAAAAAGATAAACATTGAGGGTTTTTTAATGTAAAGTTAAGTGTCCCCTGAGAAAAAAAAAAGTTTTAAAAATAAAATTTTTTTTAAAAATTCAAGGGCCCCAAAAAAAGATTTTTGGGTTTTTTTTAGCTATTTTTTCCCTAAAACCCTTTGAGTATTTGGGATGCAACTTCCCAAAAACTGTAGAATTTTTTTGGAGAAAAAAAATAAAAACAAATTTTTGTATTTCGTTTTAAAAAAAAAAAAATTTAAAGTAAAAAACCCAAAAAAAAGTAAAAATAACAAAATTTAGAAAGGAACCTCAATTATCCAGCCGGGCAATCAAATCCATAAAACAAAGGGAAAACTTTTAGCTGAAATTTTTTTTATAAAAACTTCAAAAAATTTTAAAATTTACAAGATCCTAAATCCTTTAAATTCCACCCCAGGACCCCCCCTGAGGCAATGTTTTAAAAAAAAAAAAGGCCTTTTCCCAAAAGGATGGCTACAAAACAAAAAAACAACAATAACAAAAAAAAAAACATTGTCAACTAACATTTTAAAACAAAAAATACCAAAATGTTTTATACTTTTTTTTTTTAAACAAATAAGTAAACTTCTAAAAAAATTAAAAATAATTTAGTAAATTATCCCGGGCGAATAACGAGAATTTGGGGTTTTTTTTTAATTTAAAATCAAATTTAATACTCCCTTTCATCGTTTTCCCTCTTGTAGTTGTTGTTTTTTTATTGGTGAGTTGGCAGCATGTTTTCCCTAAGCCACATCTGTTTAATTTCATTTTTTGAAAAAATAATGTGGTTTTTCCCGTCCTTTTTAAAAAAAGTTTTTCTCAGTAAATGCTGGGGGTTTTAACTCCCCAAAATGAAAAAGTATTCAAACATTGAGTATACTGATATGCATTTTTTTCTATGGGTATTGCAATGGGAAAAGCAAAAGGGAGCTTTGGCTTTAGTACAGGAAAAAGAAAACCAAAAAAGAAAATTCCAAAAACCCCCGGGGTTTTTAACCGACCCGCACAAACCCCACTTAAAAAAAACAGGGAAACGGTTAGTAGGAAAAAAGCAGAGGGTTCGATCAATTTTAAAGTGCTACTGAAGAAAAAATAAATTGAAGCGTGCAGAAAAATCCCCGGTACGAGTGTTTTGGAGACTATTTAAACCCCAAAAATTTTGGGTCTTTAACAAAGGTTTTGGGGAGTTCGAAAAAGGAAAAAAATTTCAACCCCCATCCTTTTTTAAAAAAATGCCCAAACCCTTTTACCCTGGGGGCAACGAAGCTAGGGGCTCATTTTGCAATTGGGTAGGGCTAACCCCGGGGGTTAAATTAAGTTTCCTTTTGTTTAAATGATTTAAGCCCCCGTTTTTCGAGAAATGGAATAAAAAAAACTTTTAAAAAAACCTAACAACTGGGGGGTACAGAAAATCCCCCTAAATTAAAAGGGAAAAAAAAATTTCCCAAAAAAGGTTTTTTTGTAATTTGTGGTGTGGCCTTTTTAATGATTAGCTGATTGGGGCCTTTTTATCATCGAGGGGGGAAACTAAAAAAGAGGCCCCTTATCATGCATTCCGGGTCAAGAGTTACAAAGACTCCCAGAGGGGAAACCCCCTTGGAACCAAAAGTAAAAACTCTGGGTTTTTAAAACGACGGTTTCACCGCCTTTACTCTTCAAGAGAATTGTAGAACTACTTGCGTCAGGGAAAATTTTGGGGAAAGGGAATAGCTAAAACGGTCCCCGTACAAATTTGGCCCCCAATTTTACCCTTTTTTTTAAAAACCCCCCGGGCTATTTTTTATGGGGGTGGATAAATCACAAGGGCTACACAACAAAGCCAAAAACAAAGAAAGAATTATTTGGGAAAGGTAATAATTTAGTGATTTCCCTCAAGAACAACCCAGCAGTCCCTCCCAGCGGCAAAAAAAAAAACTCAATTTATTTCACGAGCAAGAATTTTGCAGGCAGAAAGATGGTGGGCCTTTGAAAATTTTTTGTAAGGGGCAAACCCCTGGTACCCTCGTTGGGTTTTTTTAAATAACGTATTAAATTTTTCCCCTAGATCTTTTATTTTTTATGTGTATTTCCCCAAAACATTGTGATTTGTAATTTGAAAATGATTTAAATTTTTTTTTAATAAAACTTTAAGTTTAAAAATTTTAAAACTACCTTATTTTTTATAAATTTTGTGGGCCCCCTCTTCCAATTTAAAAAAAAGAAAATGAATTTTTTTTTATATTGAGATCAGCTTTTTTATTTTTTAAATTTTTTTACAAATTTTTTAATTAGAGGTCCAAAAATGCAATAACTTTCACTTTAAAAATTTAAAAAAATTTAAATTTTTTTTTTTAACCTTTTGGGAAAGGGCTGTTTTCGGACCCATGTTCAATAAGATTTTTTTCCCGGTTTCGATGTAAAGGAAACTCCTGGTTTAAATTGTTTTCCTTATCCCCAAACCCCCTGTTTTTATTAAATTATTTTTATTTAAAGGTATATTTAAAATTTAAAACAACTTTTTGGGTTTTAAAACTTTTTTTAATAAAGTGGTTTTACAATACTTTATAAAAAGTACCGTAAAGAATTTTATGCATTTAAAAATATTTTTTTAAATTTTGCCTGCCCAAACCCCAAAAAGTTAATTGTTTTGTAAAGAAAAAATTTTTTTTTTCCCGCTGTGCGTGGTTTTATAAACCCAAAAACAAAAGGTTTTTTTTTAAAAACCCCAAAAAATTATTTTGTTTCCAAGCGTTTCCAGTTATCGAGGTCTCACTGAAGTATCATACAGGATTGTATTATACAGTATTCATAAAAACTTGTGTCATTGTTAACAATTTGCTACTAATAAAATTGTATTTACAGCTTGTTAAATAATTGTGCAAACAAATTTTTGCTTTTACACTGTGCATATAATCAGAAACAAAGGCTGCCCCAAAAACCCAAAACTTTTCGTCATTTTAAATTTTTTTTTCATTTACAAGGGAAAATCACAAAGCCATAAAACTAAAATTTTTTATTTTTGTCCTCAACAATGTCCCTTCAAATATCAGTTGCTTATTGACGACTCTTCTTCCATTAAAAACTTAACTTACATATTTAATTAATTCAAAAACAGTTCTGCATACTTGTTACTATACATGTACATAGACTATCTAAAAAAATAACAACGGTTTTTATCAGGCAAACAGTCCAACAACTAACAATCGTAAAAATAACATCAACGCTGTCCAGAATGTATCACATCACTTCTTACAAAACCAACTAACAATTCAAGGCACTCAAATCCATTCTCACTTTCCTCTCTTTATTGCTACCATACAATTCCATTGTTGGAATTATTTCAATGATGATGTAGTTTTCAACTACGAACATTTATTTTTAATTTTTCCTATTCATAATTTTTATAATCTAGTAAACATTTTAAAAACCCCTTTTAGGGCAAGCTGTAACCCCAAAGTATTTTTTGGTAATTTTTTATAGTTGACTTTACACAATATTGTGCCACTCAAAGCAGCATTGTTAGAAGGTGTTGTTTATCTTTAGTTTTTGTTATTCGTGTGCTTATAAATTGGGTTTTCAGCATGTTTTCCCTTTTTTTTATTGTGTATTTGAACTGTAATTTGGGTATTATTAAATTTTTTAAATTTTTAAAAAATAAAATATAATTTTTAAATATATTTATATATAATTAAAATTAAAAATTTTGGGCTAAATTTCGTATTTTTAGGAAAGTTAAAAAAAAAAACTGGTACCCTTTTTATATTTTTTTTTTAAAAATCAAAACACAACATTTTTCAAACTTTTTGGTCATTTTTAAGTGTAAATTAATAAATTTTAAATTTTATTGAATTACTTAATTTTTCAATTGAAAATGACCAAAAAGTTTGGGAAACAAGTTTTTATTGGTTTTAAAAAAAAAATAAAAAGGGTACCAGTTTTTTTAATTAATTTTCCCTCCTAAAAAATATTATTATTTTATAAAATATATTATATAAAATAAAATAAATATATTTTTTATACAAATTATCACCAATCTAATACACTGGGATTTTTTGGGTTTAATTTTTATTAGAAAACCCAAATGATGGTTGGGAAAAAAATCCATTATTTGAAAGTGTGTTTGAACATTTAGACTGAACTTTTTCTTCTATAAAATACATTTTTTTCACCTTATCAATAGGTAAATTACTAGATGTATAGATAATAGTTAGAAATAAAAAAATATTGTTTTGTGAGGCTTAATATATTTTTCACTCTTGTAGTTAACTTGTAATAATACAGTGAAAACACTATTGTCCAACACCCTATTTTCCGCCAGGTTTTTGTAATCTGTCAGTTTTTGGGTTCGTTTCGCCACGATATGACATTTTTCCCTAAGACTCTTTTGTATAGAAGACGACAATTTCCCCTCCAGCCATCTATCCCCCCAAAAAAGCCTTTTCCAACGGCCTGTATCTGTAAAGGCCTCATTTGCCCGGGTACCAGATAAAAAGGGCGTTTTAAACAGCTTGGGGTGTGTACGCCTGACGTTTCGGACGACCGTCCCCGGGGGTTTCCTGTACAGATCCCATTTCCAAAAATGGGGAAAAGGCCCGGGACAAAAAAGGCATGTGGTCGGAGATGAAGTTTTAAGGGGCAGCCCCCTACACAGGTCAAGGGTTTGGGGGGCGGTCCCCGTCTTGGGTGATACATAGGGGATCCGGCAAACACTTTCCGGTACGAATCGGGGGCCCCCTGATCCCCGGAAAACAAATATCCGGGGGGGAAAAAAAAGGGGTTTAATATGTAACGTTTTTTACTGCATTTTTTTTTAGAAAAGTTTTAAAATAAATTTTTGTGAATTTCATAAAAATACAAAGCTTATGTTTTTAAAATTTAAAAACTAAAGGGCCCAACTTTCTGTAAATTTAAAAAGGGGAGTTGTGACCCGCAGGTTTTATCATTTGAAAAATGCTTTTTTTTAACCTTTTTTATTCTCATTTTTGTTAATTTAATTTTTGTACTATTCAGCATTTTTAAAATTTTTTCGTGCATAAGCACTTTAAAAAAATAAGTTTCCAGCGTATAGTGTGTTTTTGGGTTTAATTCTCTATAAAACCGTTCCCTTTTTCCAAACCGTCAAAGGCTGCGGGCCCCGACCCCTGACGGAAAATAGGGTTTATACTGTAATAGTAAAACAAAATATTTAAAAACATTATACAAATTTAGTACAAAGAAAAGTAGTAACAACTAATTGCTGTTGGATTAGAAACAATTTGTTCTGAAAATATCAGGGAAAAAATTATATAGGTATTAAAGTAGTATAAATATGAATGTTTCATAAAACATATACATTTGCCTGATTTAGAATTTTCCCCCTTTTTTTTGATGCTCAATTTTTTTTTAAAAAGTTAGTAAACCAAAAGTATTTGTTTCAAAAAATCAGAAAAAATTTTTCGCTGTCCTAAAAGGGGTTTAAAAATAAAAGCCAAATTTAAAAAAAACTTTGGGAAAATTAAACAATAAAAAAAATCTATTAATAATAATTTTATAATAATCAGATTAAAATTTATTAATTTGTACTCAAAAACTACTACAAAAATCAATAAAAATTTTAGTGCAAATGCATAAAATTTTAATGTACTGAAAATTTTAATCAAAAGAACTTAAACTAATATATTTTTTATATAAATTTATTCATTTAAATTTTTTTTCCCTTCCGGGAAAAATTTCATTGAATTTTTTAATTTTTTAACCCTTTTTCTTTCACTTGTGCGATTTCAAAATTTAAACCCCTTTTAAGCCCAATAAAAAAATAAAATTTTTCTTAAAAAAAAAAATTACTTCATGTAAGGGGATGTTTTAAAAGAAAAAACCCTTTTCGAAACCCCCCCTTGTAGACTGCAGTCGGGATTTTGGGACATTGTTATACTATCTGTTGGCAAGCCACTTTTTCTGTTTTTTTGGGTCCCCCTTTTACTGTATTTAAAATTGGAAAGAGGTTTTTTTAAAAACCCCCCTTCCCATTGAAAAGCCCCGGGCGTAAATAAAAAACATTTTTAAAAAAATTTTCAAAACGCTAAGGGGGAATGCAACAAAAAATTTATCATGAGAAAATGTGAAAGTTTATCGAGAAAACAGAATGGGTTTAGATTGGGGCGGAAATGGGTGAAGAGTTAAAGGGTGGCTGTACAAATCGCATGTTGAAGGGAAAGAAGTGGACAAAACCCCCCCCTCATAAACCCCTGACTTTTTGCAAAAAATTGAAAGAAAAGTAGGAAAAAATTTTTCTTTTTCAACGGGACCTTATGTAGATAGTGCCTTCAAGTGTCCCAAAAATTTTATTTATGAAATTGTGACAGAAAAATTTAAGTATCGAGAATTTCGCCGGGTTCCCAAAAAATGCTGATGGAGAAACCAAAAAATAGTTTAAAACGGGAATTTCAAAAAACAAATTTTAGCCCGTTTTTCATATTCCTAGGCGTTAGAATTTGGTGACTATTAAAAAAAAAAAAAATAAATGTGGGCAGATATCACGGAATGTTTAAAAAAAAAAACTAAGAAGCTCCCTTTTAGTTAAAAATACTTAAAGTCGGTGGCTTTTTTAAACAAAGAAGGCAATTTTAAAAAGCTCACAGAAACTTAAAAAATAGTTGGATTTGGGTTTTAACTTAAAGGGAGGTGTTTTTTTGCCAACACAAATGGAAAAACAATTGCCTTTTCCCATACGCCCATCCGCAAAGGGTCTACAATGGCGGGGTTTCCCCCAAAAAAAAAAAGGTACTTACTTTAAAAACATTCCCCCTTTTAGTAAATTTCCCTTTTTAACCGCTCCTCAATTTTAAATTTGTAATTTTTAAAAAATATTTAAAAAAATTTAAAAAAAAAAGGGAAAACATTCTTATCCAAATTTTTTTTTTATACAAACTGGGAAATAACCATTTCCTTTCTGGGAAAACCCCCTTTTTTAAATCACAAATCTAGCTAAAACCATTAACCCAAAATTTTTTTTTTTTTTAACAATAAAAATTTTGGGGGGTTTGGGTTCACAAATTAATTTAAATTCCAAAAAAATTTTAAAAAAAACATTAACATTGGTGAATTTAAATTTTTAAAAAAATCCCCTGAAAAAATTTTCTAGCCTTTTTTTTAATGACATTGATGGACAGATTGAAATTTTTGAAAAGTTTTGTAGTAAAAAAAATTTTTGTTGGCCGGGGTAAATTTTTCTTTCTTTCTTTTTCCCTTTAACATTACAATTATATTTGCTTCATTCCTGCCCTTTCTGTAATAAAATTACTTAAATTTCAAAAGAGAGTACAGATGGTAGTAATGGGCCCCCGGGTTGGCTGTAAAGAGGGGGAAGTGAAAGCCGCCGTAAAAGGGAGTGGGGAACACTAGTGTTCACTCTCAGTGGAGGGAAAGAGAACAGCCGCGAACGTAAGGAAGAAACTTCATTTTTATAGATAAGCCTATCCAAAGGTAAAAAGCACTGCAAATCAAAGGCTAGATCATATTGCTCTGTTTCAATTTGGATGTTTCTGTTATTTTAAGTAATTATGATCTTTTTCCCATTTTAAGCAAGAATTATTACTATATTCAGGTAACTATGACAACTAAAATGGAACACTTTAAAGCAGCTCCAAATATTCTATCAATCATCACATTTTACAAACTCAAACATCTGGAATCCCCAACACTGCCCCCGCTGAAATTTCTCCACTAACCCCCCTCAGTAAGCCGGGTTTTATGACAAATCCCGTCATTGGAAATCTGTTGGATCCATCTTTGTTTTTTTCAAAAGGGTGTTATAAAATTGCTGCGGGTGGGGTCAGTGGTTTAAAGGGCCAAAGGCCTTGAACTCCCCGGAATTTTGGAGGACAAGGGTCCAAAGGTTCGAATCCCCACTGCATGCCTATGTGGGAAAGGGGGATAAAATTAAAAAAAAAAAATTTAAAAAAAGGGTTGGGAGAAACATTTAAGTATCATTGGCAATCAGATTGAAATTCATCCCACCCCCCATTATGAATTTCAAGCCAAGAGCTCAGGAAAACCGGTTTTTACATTTTTGTTCCTCCCTTTACTAAAAACAGGGAAAAAAATTTTCAAAAGTAAGTAAATATTTTTTTTTAGACAAACCCTAAATTTAAAAATTTTTTTAAGTCTTTTAAACCCCTTGAAAAAATTTTTTATATTTCTGAAAATATAAATATTTAATGTCTCATATTTTTTAAGATAAATTCATTTTCGCTTCAATATTTCCAAAATTATTTTAAAAGCAAGTCAATCAATGCCATGACTATGTTGTTTTTCATACTCATTTAACAGTACAAGAACATTTACTTTTAGTGTAGTTTCCATATACTTTTTGGTGATGTAAATAATATTTTCATTTTTTCTTTACACTTCCAAATAATAAGAAATTGCTTAGAAAAAAGGATTTAAGACAGTAAGGAATAATACAGTATTTCTGTAAATTAAATTATACTTTAAATAGTTTACTTTTTAAACTCCTCCAAATGAGTTACAAGTTGTCCTGAACAATGAACTAGACTGTATAATTTTTCCGGTTTCTGAACAGCTCAATAATAAAGCACTGAACAAAAGTATCCTATTTTGAGCTCTGTGTGAAATTATTAAAAATATATTTTTAAGTTTACGTCTGTGATTTCAAGGACATACCTGATTCGAACATTTCAACATAAATTCAATGACAAATTGCACTGATTTCTTGTTAAAAGGTTTAAATCAGGGTCTTCTAAAACCAAAAGAGGGGTTAATTGTTTAGCCATGTCAATCTAAATACAAATATCATTTTCCAAAATATGACAGGAATATTTTTTATTTATGTGTAATTAGATGATATATTGATCTAAATATTTAACAGTAGGGGATCTAACTTGATTTGTTTATTTCAACTGATTTCCGTTCTATTATTTTTTTCAACATAAAACAATATATTGTTTTTTTTGCTACTATAAAAATTGCTTTCTATAATTTTTTTTAAGACAAACATTGAGATATGTTTTAAGTTGTATTTGTTGCGTTTATAATTATTTTAGAAAACTATTTCTAGCAGTAAAATTGTTTGAGACATCTAAATCTTGTGATTTTTTCCTGCTAATTTTCAATATCTAAACCTACGAAAATTCCTAATTAAAAATTATAATATTGCAAAAGTCTTTATGAAAGGAGGATTTTTATTGCAACTTATTACGTCAAATTGTACTTGAATACAGCCGTAAATAGACAAAATCTAAAACTACGGATTGTCAAAAACAAATTGCATATCATGTTAGATTGGTAACCCTTAAAAGAAGAAGAATTTCACGACTCGAGTTCGTGCAGAGGTGGTGTTGTTCTTCGGGGGAAGTGTTGAGGAGACATTTGAGGGCTTGAGGGTGCCGAGAGAGGTACCCGGCTTGGGCCACCCACACAGCCACCCACTGCATTCAAGTCTGGGCGGGAGCCTGCACGTGACGGGGGCAGTGAGGAGCCAGGAGCACTCAGGTCGTAGCGAGATCCTGAGCGGGACTGAGGAGCAGAGATTCCTGCGTAAGAAGACAATCCGCCTGGTCCACTACGTGGTCGTCGCCCACTGGACGGACCACCCATTGAGTTGAGACAGGTGGATGAGCGTGAGTGAGCTGTGGTGGGGGTGGGCGGCAACATTCTTGGGGACTGTGGTGGAGTTGTTGTTGAGGATTTCCGCCGTAAAATACTGAAAAAAATAAATTGTTGTTAGTTATCCATTAATCACTATACTAGCTGACTCTGTGCTTTTCTATGTCTCTTAATTTATTTATCTAAATATTTTGTGTAATTTATGCATCTCTTTATATATTGTATGAACCATATTGTCATTTTTTTTTTTTTTTTTTCAATAACACCATAGTCTAACTAGACTATGATAAGTTAAGAAAGAAATAAAATCACATGTGAGAAATAGAATCAATTTTTAATTTAATCAGCTGTTAAATTAAAACTTTGAACTCAAACAATCTGTTTTCCATATGAATAACAAGGGAACAAACTTTGAAACCTATTGAGGCTGAAAGCGATCAGAACCTTTACTTTTCCTAAATGAGACCCTAAGGACCTGTTTGTCACATTTGACTTCTTCAGTGTTTTTATTGGAGAACTTTTGACACCGGATTAAGGGCTTTGCTATTTTATCATTTATGTATTGGACAATATATTTAATTGTTTTAATTTAAATAATTTTCCAATAAAGAATTTGAAAATGGCTTAGCAAAATACTTTAATTTTTTATTTTGATTGTGAACGAGGAAGATTTAACTTTCACAACGAGGAAGATTTAATCATACAAGCTGGCTTAAATTAATCTTTACACAAGTCTCCAATGTAGTAGACTTTTAGTACAGTCATATAGTTTGAAATATATAGGTAAAGAAATTAGTGATTTTTATATTTATTTGTCCTATCAAATACATAAATGGCACATTCACTGTTAGATGGTGGCATGCTTCCTGAAGTGTGTCTGCTAGTGTTTTAAATGGTCAAACAGATCTTGCTGTTGTTATGTAATCTTGAAGGCATTGTTCTGAGTTGTATGAATGCTCCAGTTTAAGTAAATAGTTTGTAGATTACAGATCTATGACACAATTATAGAACTGTTTAATGAACAAGATGAAGATACATTTGGGAAATAAGTTAACCCTTAACTACACGCTAAGCGGAACAGCGTACCGCTTTCTGGTTATATTCTCTGTCTACTAAATAAAGCAATAGCAGTTTCAACTGACACTTGTAGTATTCCTTTCTTGTCTATCGATGATTCACCGGAAGTGGTGTGGCGGTCCCTGCAACGTTTCTTCAGTCAGCACCAGACCTTGAATGTAAGCAGTCTCACGTTTGCAGCGCTCCGTGTATAAAAAGTAAGTATATTTTTGCTACTTATAACATTATTATTTAATTTTTACTACAGTAGTTAAATTCCTTTATTATAACATACATGTTTAGATCTAACAGGAGGTTCAATAAAACTGAAATACATATATTATTATGATTAATTAATATTATTATTTTTATTTATGGATGCATGGAACCAAAATCCATTCATAGGTTTGAAGAGGGTGAATATTTTACTAATCACTGTATTTATGTAAACATAATAAGATAAGTATTTCTAATTTGTTGATATATGTTTTATTTTCAGGTCACAACAGTTTCTGACATCTGATGAGTTATAAGAGTTCTCCAGGAACGATTGGAAGAGGAAGAAAACGACAATGAGGATGGTTTCTATTTTTCTGATGGCAGCATTCGTGAGCCTGAAGTTGAAAATCCTTGAAGACAACCATTCCAGTGAAAGCAAGCAGTCAGGGGATGATGAAAGTATAGACGATGTAAGTAGAATACAAGCATTCCATATTTTTTGAGTCAAAGAAAGAAAAGCGATGAGTTCTGGGTTAGCAATTCTTGTGCTCTTCTATTTAAAACCAAAGATAAGAACATAGTAAAGATATTCCTGGTCCTAAGCAAATTGCAAGGGATGCTACAAGTGAACTAGACACATTTCTAAAGCTTGTTTCAATCAAAATGATAGACAAAATAGTCAAATACACTAATATTTATGTTGAAAAGAAACTATTATCTGGCAGTTTTTCAAGGGACAGACACTGTAGGTTAACATCTAGGTCAGAAATAATGGCTCTCTTAGGTATTTTGTACATTTTGGCAATGAACAAAGCTGACGCCAAAAGAGCATGGAAGACTAATGGTACTGGCAGATGATATGCAGAGTATCAACAGATTTAGATTTTTATTGCAAACAATACGTTCTGATAACATCAACAACAGACTAGATAGACTTGCAACAGATAAACTGGCCGCAATAAGGGAGATTAACTCAGATTTGAATAGTACATTTCAAAATTCCTACAGCTTGTCAGAATTTATTATCATTGACGAAATGCACATCCATTCTGTGGTCAGTGAGGGTTAGTTATGTACATGCTAAACAAGCCGGCTAAGTACGTTATAAAATGTAGTCGATCTGTGATGCAAAAACATTCTATGTTTTCAATTTTAAAATATCCTGTGGCACCCAGCAGGGTCTTAGCTCAATCCCAAAAAAACCATTTAAGTAGGGTTTAAAATAACTAGCGGAAAACCCAAACAAAAAGGGGGCTAAAAGGTAATTTACAACCCGACAAAAAAAATTTACAGTCATGGGGGGGTTTTTTTTAATGTTCTTGTTGGGGAAAAATGGGGGTTTCAATTTTTAGGAACGGGTGAAAAAAATTGACCTTAGGTCCCCTAGAAAAAAAATTTTTTTTTTTAAAACGGAACATTGGCTCTTCTTTTTTTTGGGTTTAAGATAAATGGGAGTATTTTTTCACATATAACAATATAAAAAAAAAAAAAAAAAAGGGTTTTTTTTTCTATTTCCCCCATGCATGACAAATTTTTAGAAGGGGGACCTGGGAAAAGGGAAACCCTTCCACATCTTAAAAATTTAACACACAAAAGGGGCGTGGGCCTGTTTGTTAAAAAAATTTTTTAAAATATAACCAACTCCGGCGTGGTGGCTCGTGGCAAAAACTTCGGCGCGGAGGGCAAGGCCAAGGTTCGAATCCCCCCTGAGCCCCAAAGGTTTGGTTTTTTCACTCCCTTGAATAAAATTTACCACAAGGGCCCGTTGGGGCCCTTTTAAACCCCGGCAGAGGGAAGGGAAAAAAAAAAAAAAATTGAAAACGCGTAGTTTGGCCCCTTGCTTTTTTTTTTTTTTTTTCCCAAATTCTTAGCATGGCTGCAGGGGAATTCCCCCTGTTTAAATTTAAAGTCGCCCAAAAAACATAAAAAGGGGATCAAAAATAAAAAATTCAAGAAAGAAAGTTTAGAAGCTTTTTAAATTTCAGCCCTTTTTAAAAGGGGCCCCCAAAATTTTGGGGAAAAAAAAAAAAAAAATCTTTCCTTTGGAACTTAAAGAAAATTAAACTCCAAAACAAAAATTTAAAATCAAGCGAACCCTTTCCCCCAGCTATCAACAAAATTTTGGGGCCTTTTCCATAATGGGGCAAACACAGGGAAAAAACAAAAACCCCTTTCCCTTGTTCACAATTTTCAAAGTAAAAGTTTGCAAAAAAAACCCTTCCCGGAAAAGTTTAAAATGTGGAGCTTTTCACTGCAAGAAAACCCCAGAAAGGGAAAAAAATTTTGGTTTTTTCCCTTTAACAAATTTTTTTTGTTATTAATTTTATCTTAAAATTTTTAACTTTAAAAATAAGTCTTAAAATTAATGTAACATAAAATTTTTAAATAATTTTTAAGTTTTTATTTTTAAAAAAAAAATTATAAAATTTTTCAAAATCATAAGTAACAATTTGTTTCATGTGAAAGTTGGCTTTTTAGGATTTTGTTTTTTAGAAAAAAATATCATTATTAAAATAAGTTTAAAACTTTGTTTTAGTTTTTTTTTTTCAAAACCCCAAAAAACAAAAATAATGTAATTTAATGAATGTATTTAAAAAAAATTCTGGGAAAAAAAAAGGAAAAAGTTAAGTTTTTAAAAAATTAATTAAAACTCCAAAAAAACCAATTTTTAAGTTTATAACATGAATATTTTTGACAAAAATATCCCAACAACCCTAAATTTTAAATTTTTTTTTTAAGACTAGGGAACTTTATAGCACAAATATCAAAAGGGTTTAAAATTGAAGACCCAAAAAACCAAACCCCTAAAAAGATGAAATTTTCACAATCCACATTCTATAAAGGGGCAAAAGCTCCCCAAACCCAAAATTGTCGAAATGCCCCTTCATTTCCATTTACTTCAAAAATCTATCAAATATTTTACAAGGGATAAAATTAGCTCAATTTTTTCAATTTTTGGGCCCGTAAAAAGCTTCTCTGAACTATTTTTTAAAATTAAAAATGGGTTTGGGGGAGTGTTTTTTCCCGTGTTGGGATCATACACAAACAGCCCCTGGGGTATGTACAAACAGGGCAGTTTTAATTTTTGTTACTGTTTTATTTTTTTATTTTTTACACTCTAATAAAATGCACCCGGAAAACAGATTATTTCTGATCTAATTATAAGGAAAAATTTTGCTTTTGTATAAGGGGTACAATTAGGGAAATTAAAAAAAAAGGATAGAATATTTTTTCAATTAGTTTTTATTTTTTTTTACTTTCTGATATTACAATGCCAAACATAGTTAATTAAAAAACAATTGGGAAAAAATTTTTTGCCCTAAAAAAAATAAATGGCTTTTGTCAGTCAAAGCGATAAAATTTTAAATTTTCAAAGATCTCAACTTATTCCATGGAAAAAAAAAAACCTCTATAACACAAATGTTTTCCCCGTTTTAACCTATACCCAAAAATTTTTTTTTTGGGAACACAGTTTTGCCAAAAAAAAAATTTATAAGAAAAATCATTCAAATAAAATGCTATAATTTTATTGACAAGGCCCAAAAAAACACATTTCGCAAAAAAAATCTGTTCCCCAAAAAAAATCTCCTCTTTATCTTGATTTTTAAACTGGGGGCATTTTATAAAAGAGTACAGAAAAGTTGTTTAGGGACAACAGTCCAAATCCCTTCGACAAATTAAGTGGACATCCTGGGAATTGAACCCGTGACCCTCTGCATTGGGAGCAGAAGTGCTAACCACTAGGCTAGCAAGAGACCTGATCTTTAAAAGCCTGTTTTACATACAGAAATTGGATTTCAAACTATCATAATTCTTTACAATTAATAGTCTACACATTAAAAATTGAATATTTTATCTTTACCTATCATAGATGATCGTTTTTGGATTCTGAGGTTGATTGTTTTTGTGTATAAACATGGATAATTCCATTTGCAAGGAAGATAAAGAACAAACCTTATAATGGCTTTGTCCTACCAAAAATAATAATTACAATTCTAATTTATTTGTTAACATTAAAATTGTAAAAAATGTACTCACTGATAGAGGTGAACGGATGCCTAGAAATAAGAGTAGTAATTTACACCCACTCACCGTTTGCTCGGGAACGGCACAGTCCTGTAGGACAGACTTCGCCCAGAGCACATTTACCTTCACACAGGTCCTTACTAAGTAGGAGCCCTTGGTAAGAGTTGAGCATGATACGACATTCCTCTTCGTCTGACTGCGCTAGTGCCAAGCTAGGGAATCGTTCCTTCAGTCTTCTCCTCTCCTGCAAGTAAAAAGATCCCTCATTTATATTTAAAAAAATTGTGTCAGAAAATTTAGATTTCAGTTTAAGACGGTTAACATGGTGTTCAACAAGTATAAATTTTGGGATTTATTATATTTTTGTTGTCATTTGAGGGTACTTCAGATAACAATAACATTGTACGTCCATGGGTGGGTCTAATGTTGGGTGGGTGGCTCAATACCACTGTATAAGTGGGTAGGAATAGTATTAGGGGTGGAATTATTTGCTTATACGGATATGACATCAATATGACTATTGCATATACATCATAGAAGAGTATTGAAATTTCACTATTTTGAGCTTTCATTCATAAAATAAAATAATTGTTAAGTTGTAACAACTTTTTGTTGAAATAAAAAAAATTAAACGCTGTATAATTTTCTACAAAATAAGCAAAAAACTCAAAATATATTATATACTGGTAAATTATAGGAGTTTTAGGGGTTTAATGGTTTACTACTTTAAGTTAAACTATCCCTTAATGAGTCGCGTGGTGTACAAACAACTGCAGAAGAACTGATTTCAGGAATTACAAAAAAAAAAATGTGAACTCCATAGTCCCATTCTTCTAGCTCTAGCACAACCTCCTCTATAACCCTTGTATACAAACCATGCTGATTTACAGCTAATTCAGTTTTAATTAATGGCAAGAAAATATGTTATTTTTTTCTGTGTGGTCGTTTGTACACCACACGACCAGAAAAGTTAGTGAAAATAATGTTGTAATTTTTAAATTTTTACAATTTTAGAAACTTATTT
>JAQJVL010003054.1:0-71178 GCA_035578905.1 Stictocephala bisonia | reverse complement strand
CTTTCCCCAAATGTCCTCCTTCCTCGTCGTAGCGGGTCAAGAAAGTCAAAGAGCTGTCCAATCTCTTTTTTTTATGATCCTCAGTGAGGAGTTTGGGTACCCATCTTGCGCATAATTTTTTAAAGTTTAGGTTTTCTGACACAATTTTGTACAGTGCTGACCTGGACACTTGAGGACATTTCATAGAGAGAGTGGTTATTGTGAACCGTTGGTCCACATGAATTTTTGCGTCAACTGCAGTAACCAAATCTTCCGTGATCATAGAGCGCCGGCCTGAGCGATCTTCATCGTGGACATTTTTTCGGCCATTTTTAAAATCTCGGACCCATTTTCGCACTTTACCTTCACTCATTGCCTTGGCACCATACACTTCACAAAGCTGACGGTAAATGTCAGCAGCCGACATGTTTCTTGTAGTAAAAAATTGAATCACCGACCAAATATCACACGCGGTGGGCGATTCGATTACCTTAAACATTTTAAAGTTCCACAGTAATGCGTACAGGTTAGCTACAGAGCTGCAACTGACATGAAGTTGTTTGCTAGGAATGCCGGGAGGCGGGGTGCACGCTCGTTACGGCAGGAATGCGAACTACTACCGTGTACGGGACAACGGCCCTTACTTAAAAAACAGCCCTCGTACACAAATCCAAAATAAACGAGATAAAAATTAAGTTTACACAAGCACTAACCACAGCAAAAATAGCCGATCTGGAAACGAAAAGCATTGAAAGAAACAACATCACTGTACAATGTGCTGTTGTATGCTGATGATGATACAATCTTTCCCAGTAATCTGAAGCAATGTATTGCAAATGAGAGAGAGAGACAACTTTAGATGCCCACGGCATCGCATTCCGGTTGCTTCGTAACCCTTAGATGCCCTCCACAGTGAATGTGTTAACAGTAAGATTCTACAGAGCTTTCACGTTTAATTATGGTGCCTATTTATATTATGAGGTTAAGTGTAAGAGAGGACCTAATGGTCCTAACTTTGCCTTAGAAAATAAAACGTTTTTCATTTCATTTCATTTCATTATTTTGAATTCATTGTGAATAATCTTGGTAAGCAACTCTAAGATAGCCAAAATGTGCAAATTTGATTTCAAATGAGAACATAATGTTTGTATTTCAATAAATTTGAAATCTTCAAATATAATTTATGTTGAAAATAAATGATCATATATGGAAAATAAAGGTTTATTACTCTTACCACGGAAATACAAAAATCACAATAACACGGCCTACAGAGGCTGAAAGTGTACAATATAATTTTTTTTACAAAACCTATATCAAAAGGGTACATGTTTAGTTAAAATAAAAGTAAAAAAATCCGAATGCTAATGATAATAACAGTTATTAGACTGTTTAATTGTTAATTTTTGTACATTATGAGTGCAACGAAAGCAAACTGGTTTTTAATAGATCATGTTTGACATGTTTAAAATAATTTATCTCGAAGGCTGACCAATTATTTATCTTATGAAAATTGCCTGATATTGAATTCACCAGATATGTCAAATAATAGAATGTATGTAAATAAGGAGAAAATATTTTCCCATGTTATGAGAATCAAAATTCTTCAAGACACAAAGTTAGCTTTCTCAACACTCCCAATTAAAGAGGAGATGATTTTACATTATTTTATTTACACACATAAATACCTCAAGAGGCAAGTGTTTGCCAGGCACAACGGCAGAACCAGTCATGAAGTCCTGTGTTTTAAAGGGGCGTAGAACCACTGAGCGTTGGCAAGAAGGGCCTCTCGTGACAGCATCACGGTCAAAGTGGATAGGTATGAGAACCACTGGCATCTGACTCACCAGATGAAGACTATTGGTTGTTACCAACACCTGTAAAACGTTAAAAACTTACTAAATAAATTCTTTAAAAAAGGAAAACAAACCTTCGATATTGCTTCATGTTTATTAAAGTTCTTGTCAATTAATCAGTGATAAGAATTTTTTTTTTAGAAAAAACATTCTTTTTATAATGCGTTTTGGATACAGATACAGGTTGTTGTTAGTTTGCAATATGTATATTGCACACGTTGGTATGTACAAAGCATGTGTTATTAATTATATTTCTTGAATTAAAAGAATGTTCTATATTACTTTATGTTGAAGATGGAGCTGTATTGGTTGTTAACAATTCTAAATTGCTTTGTATTTAATAAATTTGCTAAATTGTTAAATGTAATGCAAAGATACCAAAAAATGTGTACATATCGGCCGAACCGAGAGTTCGCCTGAAAAATCAAAAAGATTTAGCCTAAGCGCAAATCTGAGTCACTTACTGAAATCGAATGTGATCTAGCCCTTCCTCCTCTTGCATGGTGTGTTACAACAGAAACACCCTAATTAAGCATAATTAATTACTTTAAAATTAAAGGACTTTCTGCTGAAGAAAAAAAATTCTGTATCTGTAAAGAAATTTAATAATTCAATCCCTGGAACCAGTAAAAACAGTTGTAAAAAACTAAACCACCATTCCTAGACAAAGCAACATTTTTCATTCATATATTTTCAAGTGTTTATCTTCAATGGATTGTTCGTTCTTCTACATCTTTATGATGACTAATTATGAATCTAGAACTGGATAGGGCTCAGTTTCACAAAGAAGTACTGTATTGACAGAAAAATCAGTATATGACCACAGAGATAGTTATTTAAAAACAAGTAAAATTTAAAGTTATTTTTTATTTGATAAAGCCTAAGTATATTTGAAATAATAATTATAATAGGAGAGATAGGAAATCAGCAAACTTGCCTAAAAACACAATATAACACAAATATTCAGCAACTGGTACATAACTTGTCTTCTAAGATACATTTACTGCTACCTTATTCTCCTATTATATTAATTGCTGGATGAGAGTCATACAGTCTTTAATAGAAAATAACATGTTGGCATTGTTTATTGACTATAAATTAACAGTGCATACTTCACAGTTGACGGCATTTGCAATTGGAGGAGGTATTTTAAACACCCATAAGTAACCATTCATACTCTTGAATGGATTCATAAAAGCAAATGTGGCTTCTCAACAGCTAGCTTGCATGCGCAAAACGCTGATGGCAGCGCTATTACGGTGGAATACCAAAACATACTTACCTTAAAAACTTGCCTAGTGAATGAAGTTTATGATTTATAAATTGACAAATTTATAATTTAATAACAATTTAGCAATGCTAATTAATTTGTAATGAAGTTTCCATTGACCCTAACTCTATTTTTATTTATGTGTTGGCATGATTAAAATACGCTGAGTAATTATTAACCCTATCAAGGATGGCTACTACCCTTGCTTATATTATTACTTACAAATAGAAATCTCATGTAACATGAATAGTTTTGCCATTAGGAATTTTTATTTGGTTAGTTAATGAGGTATGCTACTACAGCTGGTTTAAACTGCATTACATTTACATAGGACTAGACGAGCATTTCACAAACAATCGATATTTGAACACTACAATACAAGAACTATGTACTTTACATTTTTTTTAATTCTCGATCTAATTTTCTATTTTTCTTTCTTCACCTCTTTTATTTTGGTATCTGGCATGAAAGCCATGCAATAAATATATATTTTGTAAACTACCCTTTCTCTATCTCCTAATTATAACAACCAGTTTATTTAAGCCTACCTTTATTGGTCTTGTCTTTTTACTAAAGCAAGGTAAAATAAATTCATAAAAAGGCATGACCAATACAGATAGGCTTAAATAAGCTGGTTGGTATAAATATAAGATAGAGGGAAAAGGTAGTTTATCATAATCAAAATTAAGATAAAGGTAAATGTAGATTATACAATAAATAACTTGGGCAATAAGCAGTGACAAATAATCAAGAACAGTATCATTCACAAACTACTATCAAAACTCACATAACAAAGTAGTAAATAATTATTTTCAAGAAACATTTAAATATTGTACAGAAATTAGAACTTATAATCCTCCTTAGGAGCGCTAACAATTTTTTGTAAATACAGTACACGCTCGGTTATCCGAGGTAATTGGGACCGGGACCACCTCGGATACATAAAAACTCGGATAATTTAGTAAAAATAATGTAAAAGCCGTGAAAAAAGTACAACACTAGTTTATTACAAGAAAAATCGCAAAATAGTGTAAATGTAGTTACAGTCCTGTAAAAAAGTAGAAACATCAGGTTATGTCTTATATAAGTTGTATTACCGCTGGATGACAAGAAGTTAGGAATAAGTATTCCATTTTAAAACTCTACAACAGTCGGTAAAAAACTAAAATAATATAATTTAATAGTAAAAATCTAATGTAATGTGTCACGCCTGTCCGTATAAAACCTTGCTAGCTCAGGGAGGATGGGGGGGGGGTTTCTTCTAAGAGACAGGCTAAGTATAGGGGAAAAAGTGTTGAGTAGTTATCACCCAAATAAAATAAATGTTTCCAAGTTCATCAGTAGTAGTCAGGGACTAGGGCGCCAACTTGTTGACCTAAGAATGGCAGGACTCCAACAAGGAAACTTTCCTGCAGGTGTAAGATGTACTTATGACTTTGTAAAAGTTCCGCCCTAGCACTATACCATGAACTGTGTAAATAAATATTTCTCCCTGTGGTTAGCCACGAGTTTATAATGAAAATTGTTAAAATAAACATAACTACCTAAAATAAAAAAAATAAAAAAAAAATAAAAACTTATTCTCGAAGTCGGAAGTCATAGTCAGGGGGCTGAAAGACCTCTTGTAGTTCCCTAGATAACAGTGTCCATGAGTGAATCCTACTGGTAGAAGCTCTGTACCAAACAAGAGCGGGGACAGAGAAAAGATCAACAGCTGATTCAAAAAATTCACTATGAGTAACTCCGCGAGCTCTGCGCAGTTCCTCAACATATTCTAAAAAGGCAGCAACGCTAGATCCATTATTGTCAAATTTGATTCCCCACTTGTAAACAGGAACATACTTAGGACGGACACCAGGACCAGAAGTTTCCCTGAGAGGATTGGGATCCATTACTTCCTCAACATGCGCAGAATTTGAGCTGTTAACTACCGCAGACCCTTTCCTAATTTCAGTAGGTAGGCTGAGCCACTGTACAGGTAAATTATGTTCCATATTAGCATCTGAACGAAGACTAAGAATACGAAGAGTAGGCAAAACATGGCCACCAGCATTACTATCGCCTTCCTTCCCACAATCAGTTGTGGACGGTGCAGATAAATGTGTAGAAGGAATGACAACCTTGGCCGTACACACCTGATCGCCTTTTCCACCTGAAAACGGGGCCTTGAGTCTATTATTTCCTTAGTTTTAGCTTGTAACTCCGATTTGTCACTCTCTTGGTCGTTGTCAGCATCTGCAGCAACTGGAATCCTTCCAATACGCAAATAAAGATGAAACAAGCGAGCAACAATACGGTGGTATTCATTGTCATTAAAATTACCCTCATAGTCAACAACACAAGTCGATAAGTCTTGAAGCTTTGCCTCACATTCCTCCAGCTCCTGCGAAACATCTTCAGACTAAGTTTGGTTGTCTGAAGATGGTAACTTTGTTACCGAAAGGCCTTACACAATTAAAATTTATTTACTGGAGTGTTTGTTAATCTTATAACATTAAATTATGAGAAAAAGTTGTTCAGGAAAAATTTTCGTATTTGTACCCTTAAACGTATTTTTATATATTTTTTGTTTATTTGGAAAATTAACAATGTTACCACGGAAACAAAAATTTTCTGTAAAAATTACACGAAAATCCAAAAATAAGAGGTATGTATAATTTTTTATAATTTTGTGCTACATATACTTTATTAGTAAAATCTATTAGCTACAAGAAAATGTAAAATATATTAAAATATTCCAAAAAATATACAACTTAACCCTTTGAGGATGACGGGCCGATCTGACGGCCCATCGCGTTTTACCGCCGAGGACTAGCGGGCCGATGTGTCGGCCCATGACATTTTTGCTGTTGAGGACGATGGGCCGATCCGACGGCCTGCCAGGACGCGCTTAGTTATTGTCGTGTAATTACTTTCGTAGTCATCAAAAAGTTTTGTATGAATGTAAAACTGTTCTAAATGAGTTGATATAAGTGTGTAAACCATTAATATATATATATACATTTACCGAATTAATAATGACGTTAATATAACGAATTAATAATAAAATATCGTTAATCTTAGGAATGAATCAGCTGATCGTACATGTCGATGACAATTGAGAACTGTCAGTAGAGTAGAGTTGTGTTGTGAGTCAACGTTATTTACTGGTGTTGTTTTAGTTCACTTTAGTCATTTATCAATGTTTAGTTTTGTAATATAATTAGTTTTTATAGTGTTCATACTTACTCTTACTCCCAGGGCCATCTATATCGCAGGTGATATTTAGCCGCACCAACAAAGCCTCTCCAGATTGACCTGTCCTCTGCATTCTCTTCCATGGCTCCAACTCTCTGTATATCTAGCCTAACCTGGTCCCACCATCTTTGTTTTGGCCTCCTACGAGGTCGCCTTCCCTCAGGGTTATTTTTGCTAACTTTCTTTAGTTGGGACTCTTCTCTCCTTCTCAACACATGCCCAGCCCACCTTAGTCTTCTACTTTTGACCTCACTCACAATGTCTGCGTCGTTATACAGGTCTCTAATCTCCCTGTTATGTTTCCTTCTCCACTCCCCTTGGTCATATGTGGGCCCATATATCTTTCTCAAGACTTTGTTTTCGAAGACAATTAGTTTTTTTTTTCTTTCTTATTTAGTATCCTCGTTTCAGATCCATAGAGCAAAACTGGGATGACTATTGATTTGTACAACCTAATTTTTGTTTTGTGTGACAATGACTTGGAAGATAGTAATCTATTGCATGCATAAATGCATCTGTTGGCTGAATTTATTCTTTGCTGTATCTCAATTTCTTCTGCGTTTTTATTTGAAATTGTGACTCCGAGGTATTTGAATTCCGGTACTTGTTCGAATTCATGACCATCAACTCGTAGGGGGTCTTGGGTGTAATTTTGGTCTCTTGTAAAGTGCATGAATTTGGTTTTTGGATCGTTTGTCTTCAGCCCCATTTTTTCTGCTTCTGTTATGAAGACCTTGGTCAGCGTAGTTAGATCCTCTAGCTTTTCTGCCATTATAGCTACGTCATCTGCAAATGCTAGAATGTTCAGTTTTCCTCCGACTTTAACACCCAGGTTCATTTCTTTTGTCTTCTGAAGGGCCTCCTCTAGAGCCATGTTGAATAATATTGGGGAAAGGCCATCCCCCTGTCTGACTCCTGAGTTTACTTTGAAGGTTTTGCTGTTTTGTCCATTTATTCTCACGGAGCATCTTGACTCGGTAACACTCATTTTAGACAGGTTTATCAGTTTTCTGGGGACCCCAAATTTTTCTAACTGTACCCATGATGTTTCTCTGTCAATGCTGTCGTAAGCTTTTTGGAAGTCAATGAAGACGGCATAAAATTCTTTGTTATATTCCCAGTACTTGGCTACAATTTCTTTCAGTAAAAATATCTGGTCTGTAGTGGACCTACCTTTGATGAAGCCTGCCTGGTGTTCTTCAATTATTTCGTTTGAGTAGCATTCAAGTCGATTTAGAATAATTTTAGTCAGGACTTTATAGGGGATACTTAGCAATGAGATGCCTCTATAGTTTCCACACTCTTCTTTTTCTCCCTTTTTATGTATGGGTACAACTACTGCCTCTTGCCACTCAGTTGGCATTTCTTCCTTTTCCCATATTTTAAGTATTAACTTCCACAGTTTCTCAATTACTACATTTCCTCCTTTTTTTAGTAATTCTGCTGTAATTTCATCTTTTCCTGGAGCCTTGTTATTTTTCAGTGTGTTTACTGCGTTTTCCACTTCTTGTTTGGTTGGTGGTTCCAGGTTTGGTTGTACATGGTAATAGCTACATTCATTGTCTTGTTTTGTTGTTTCATCTCCTCTGTTGACATTAAGTAGATCACTGAAATATTCTTTCCACCTTTCAAGGACTTTTTGGCTTTCCATCTTTTTGGCACAAGTAATTAATGTGCCATCTTTACTCTTAACTCCGTAAGAGCGGGGGGTGAATCCTTTTTTGAAAAATCTTACTTTTCTAAAGAAGTCTCTTGAGTTGTTTGTTGTGTTATCTTCTTCGGCTTTATCCAGCAAGCTATTTATATATAGCCGTTTTTTCCTCTTCAATAACCTATTGGTATCCCTATTTGACTTGTTGTAACTCTCTCTGTGTTCTATGCTGTTACTATTCATCCAGGTCTTTTTCCTAACAATTCTTTCTTCAACCATTTGCTCACATTCATGGTCAAACCATGGCTTTTTGTTCTTTTTCTTCTTCTTTCTGCCACATACTTCATCTGCCGAGTCTAAAACTGCTTCCTTGAATTTGTTCCAGTTATTGTTTATATTATCATTTTCGTCCACCTCTTCTAGAAGTTTGAATCTGTTTTCAAGTTTAAGTTTAAAATTTTCAACTATACTGTGGCATTTGAGCCTCTCGGTGTCTATAAGTCTTTCTTGTCTTTCCTCTTTTCGTCTCTGAGTAGCTATTCTTTGTGTCATCTTCACTACAACTAATGAGTGGTCAGTTCCACATTCTGCCCCCCTAACACTCTGAACGTTCGTTATGCTGCTTTTATGTCTTTGGTCAACTAGCACATGATCAATTTGGTTTTTGGTAACTCCATTTGGTGATGTCCAAGTGTACTTATGTATGTCCTTTCTTGGAAACATCGTGCTTGATATTTTGTAGTTATTTGCCAGGGCGAAGCTTGCTAATCTTGTTCCATTATCATTGGAGTTTTGGTGAAGGCTTTCTTTTCCAATCGCTGGGCTCCAGATCTCCTCTCTCCCTATCTTAGCATTTGCATCTCCTAATATAACTTTGGTATCAAAATTTGGTAACTTCCCCACCAACTCGTCTAGTAGATCATAGAAATCATCTTTTTCGTCTTCATCTGCTTCTTCCGTTGGAGCATAGATACTAACTAAAGATAAGTTATTAAATTTTCCTCTTATTCTAATATTGCACATTCTATTGCTTACTGGTTCAAAATGTATCACCGCTTCAGCTAATTTTTTCTTTATTGCAAAACCTACTCCTCCATAAAACCTATTTTCTTCACAGCCACTATAGTAGATCAGGTACTTCTTTGTGTTTATCCTCCCTGCCAAGGGCCATCGGGTCTCCTGTAATGCTACGATGTCCATTTTGTATTTATCCAGTTCTTCTGCTAATATGTCACTAGTTCCAGGTGTTGCTAATGTTCTTACATTCCAAGTGCCAATTCGTAACCGTTTTAAACTAAGCCGGGTTTTAATCCGTTTTTCCTGTCCAATTTCCGAGGCTATTTTTTGTTGGTGTTTCGTAACATTGTGATTTTTTATGAGTCGGGTTGTCAGCCCAGCGCCCAACCCCCAACCTGGAGGGCCAGGAGTTTGTGATCAGAGTCTTCTTCTCCTAGGCCAATTGCTTTCACTGCAGCTTCAAGACGTAGGCCTGGCCTCGGTGTTACATCAGAGTGACCTTCTCCTAGCCTTCGGGTACCCAAACCCTATCGTACAAGGCAGTGCGGGCAGTGCTTATTTGATGGCGGCACTTCCTCGCCATGACACAGCACTATCATCGGGCTCATGTGGACTTGCTGAGTGTGACCCCGCCACAGATCACCCTCCCACGCCCTCCGGTGCTGCCGCCTCGGTCCGGGACTGCTTATTCGGGTTACCCCTTATTCGCAGCTGTCCACCATATCTGGTGGAACATTCACTATCCGCCACTATTTTATAGTATTCATAGTGTTATTATTTGAGTTTTATTTGATTATATGTAATAATGGATCGCGATAAATTACGAACTAGTGAATTGGATAGATGCCTTTATGACTATGTAAATAATTCTTCTGGAGATTTATATGACGACCATACTGACAATGACCCCAATTACGATCCCCTTAGACCTTCAACTTTGACTCGTTTCAATAACACACTATTGAGTAACAATGATTAATCATCAGACAGTGATGCACCTAGAGTTTTTTGCGTATGACTAAATTCTGTAAATTAGCTCTAACTTTTTTTATTATTATTATATTTTGATAATATTTGCTACAAATGTTCATTTTTAAATTCTAAACAAAATGAATAAGGTTCCAGCCCTTAAAATATTTCTAGTTTATGCTCCAGGGGAAGCCAAACTTGAAATTTAATTTGTAATTTTTAATGTTTGTATATATAATCTCAAACATAATATAATATACTTGACACTAACCCACTGTAATATTTTTTCTATAAAATGTAAGTATTTTTAAAGATTTTAGGGGAAAAATTATTTAAATATCTTATATATTACTATAGTTACAAATTTTTCTCTAAACGTCTGCAAAATCGCATATTTGAGCGCGGTCTTTTTCACGTACAACTTTTCAAAAATAATAAAAAATTTTTTGCACAGACAGAAAATGTTCAAAAATTGTAAAGTCCTCCTCAAAAGGTTAAACCCATAAGCCAGTGTATGCAAATTGTGTAAACCACAGTTGAAATATTTTGCACATTATAATTATAATAAAAATAATTTTTAGGATTTTTTCAGGAAATAGAACTTGATACAAAACATATTTCTGAATAGAAATATAAAAGAATTGTTAGAATTCATAAAAAAATAAAGTTTTTACATGATATAACAACATACTATGTTCTATTGTGGTTGCGTAAATATAACCATTATTTTGACTGAACAGAGATAATACATACTTTTTTTTATAAACATTTTAGATTATAATAAGTATGCTAATTTAATGCCCTATCTGTGAATACCTTGTTTGCTCAATTCGGATAAAAAAATAAATGTTTAGGCTACTATCTACAAAACAATAAGTCAAATCACATCTGAAATGAAAAACATCAAATCTTAGAACTACAATATAAAATGAAGTATTTCACTCACTCTTAGTTCTACATCCCAGGTTCCAATCTCCAAGAACTTATGTTTACTATATTTATATACTTTATAAAGTATTTGAAAAAATAAAATTTGTTTCAAGTTATGTGAAATTGGCTAGTCTAGGCCTAGCCTAGCAGAGAATAGGCCTAATTTATTAGTGGACGTTACAATTCATTCATATGAATGAATTAAGTAAATGATTTATGTTAATTAACTGAATATAACAATTACACAACAAACTATTTACCAAAAACACAGATGTGGACGAAGTAAACAATGCAACTTTGACAACGTACACAATGGCGTCGGATTGCCGCCAGCCAGTCACTGAACCAGAAATGTATTATGTGGCCATTGCCAAACTACAGCATGTAATTTCCTCTAAACAGTACCAATCAACTCTCTAGCTTTCTACCTAGTTTCTCTTGTTCTAGGTTTAATCAGAAACTATTCCAAAGTAAGAGAAAACCCTCCCGATTATTTTATCAATACTATAACAAATATGGCTGCTGGTTATTTGTTAGTTAAAAGAATGTATTTGTTATAAAAAAAGAATGTATAGTATATAGTAGTGGGACTGTCCCAAAAGAAGCTAACACTGATTGAGACTTAACCTAATATTTGTTCCCTTTATTTACAAAGTAATATTATAGCCTGCACTAAATGTATTGCAACTCACCCCAACAGTTCTCACTGCTGAAAATTGAAAAACACTAAACGACTCACAACCTGTTCCTTTGTGTTCTCCCACATTTGAAATATGTTGACACATCTTAATTTTGTTGATAATACTTGGTAAATTTAAAAAAGGCTGTAAGCCATTTATTTTAAAGACAAATAGCCATTAATAACCAAAAGGTTTCAGAAAAATTCCATAAAAAATAACAAGAGTTTATGCACGTAAGGTGATATTTACCCCTCCCCTCCTCCTGCCCACCCATAATATTGTGGGTATTGACCCACCCACCTACCATAAACGTGTGGTGATATTTACCCACACGCCTACCCATACTCGTACGGTGATATATATTTTTTTTATAATAATAATAAATCGTTTATTTCCGCAATTATGTACAATGTGAACAAAAACAATATTTTCTTGGAAAAAGTAAATAACTACCAACATCCAGTAACTGGTAGTTATAATACAAATAATAGATAAAATAAAGTAACTCTTAGGTGAGTCTTCTTATAAATCCACTTCACTGAAGCGTCCACTGTGAAGCGTGTGTAAAATAATACAAAAGTAACCCACTTAAATAAGCTATTAAAAGTACATACATATATACACATACATATATATATATATATACACAGTGAAACCTGGATAATTCGAACTTTTCTAATTCGAAATCCTCTTTAATTCGAATATTTATCATGGTCCCAAGCATTTTCTATACTAGTAATGTTAAAAAATCGTGGTCAATTCGAATTATATTTTGGATAATTCGAATTTTGTTCGAGGTAAAATGCGGAGCCGATGTCAGTTTTAGACGGGAAAACAGGAAACACGCTCGTGCCAAAGCCATTGTACAGTGACAATGACCTTGGCCAGCCGTTACGCATCGCCCGGCCGGCCGTACCTGCCCTCAACCCTCCCTCGCCCGCCCCAGTCCGGCGCCGCTAAGGGGTCAATGCACACTCACGCTTTCTCTTTACACCCTTTGTTTTGCAAACTGACTCCACCAGTCCGTCACAGCCTATTCTAACGCTGACATCTGTGTCGTAGTGACAGAACAGTTCGCTAGACATCTGTGTGGTAGCCACCCTTGCCGTGCCGCTTGTGTGTCGCTTATCGTCCGCCGCGCATTGCCCGTCGCTCGTATCGTAGCCGAGGCTGTAGTGTGAGAACAGTTTTGGGAGTTGTTTATTGACGAATTTCTTCCACTATTTTTGTGCGTGTCTGTGTCATCGTGTGTGTTCTGGAAAATGTCGTCGGCTCCAAAGCGAACATACAAGACTTTGGAAGAGAAAATAGCGGCGATTAAAGAAGTAGAGAAAGGAAGAAAGAAAAAATCCGAGATCGCCAGGGACTTTGGAATTCTTCCAAGCACACTTTCCACCTACTTGAAGAATAAAGAAAAAATTCTGAAGAGTGAAAGTGAAAACAGTAAAGGCCGAAAAAGACTAAGGGAGCCGGATAACCCAGATTTGGACAATTGTGTGTTGAAATCATTCAAGCAAGCAAGGGACAAGAAGATTCCCTTGAGTGGTCCGCTTGTAAGAGTCAAAGCTGAACAATTTGCTACGCAAATGGATAAAAATGATTTTAAAGCAAGTACAGGGTAGCTAGATGGCTTTAAGGAACGCAACCAAATTTCGTTCAAAAACATTTGTGGGGAAAGTGAGGCCGTTAATCGGCAAGAAGCCAATCAATGGAAAACAGATTTGGAGCAGATGATTCAGGACAGAGACGAAAGGGACATCTTCAATGTTGATGAAACGGGTCTTTTTTTAAGTGCACCCCAGACAAAACTCTTGCATTTAAGGATGAAAAATGCCATGGGGGAAAACTGAGCAAAGAAAGAATCACCCTTCTGGTTGGTGCAAATATGGACGGGTCATATTCACGTTCCGAGTGCGGCCGAAGCAATAAACTACATCACAGAACTTAGACGATTTTTTGAAGGTAAACATGATGTAACTTAAGTCACTCAATTTTCTCTTCAATAGAATATGTTAGAATATTTTGCCATTACTGACAGACTTAATTCTAGAAAACAAGTAAAGATTTCCCACTACTTTAGACAAAGTTAAATTTAATTTCTATGAACCAACATACTGTAACATAACTATACAGGCCGAGATACTGTATAGGCCTACTATGTTTGAACAGCGTTCTTATGGTTTTATTATGTATTTTGTGCACTGTACAGTACATTAAATGTTATGATTATTGTGTACAGTAATTGTTTTACAGTACTGTACTGTATTTATGATTTTTTTAAATCTTTTGGCCGTACTGTTTAGCCCACATAACGTAATACAGTACTGTATAATGTGAATGTGTATTGTAAAACGTGAATGTACAACAACCATAAGTCATAATTGGGTCCATTAAATGTTTGGACCGAATATACAGTATGATAATTTTATTTTGAAAGCCTTTTATTCAAAACTTTTTTAATTCGAATTTTTGGATAATTCGAATTTTTTTATTGGTCCCTTGAGGTTCGAATTATCCAAGTTTCACTGTATATATATATATATATATATATATATACATACATTATAAGTCACATTGCAAAGTAAATTAACAAACTATAGATGTAAGTGTGCTGATATCTGTAATATCAATTAACCACTTTTTTAGCATTTTTCAAAATAAATTAAACCTGTTTAATTGTTTAATTTCTTGTGGCAACAAGTTGAAACACTTTGGGCCTAAAAACAAACATGTTTTAGAGAAAATTACTTTATTGACCCGAGGTCTGATAAAATGTTGTTGTGTTCTACTTCTTGTTTGATAGAATAAATTGACTGTACCAGTGTTACCACTCATCTTGTAAAACGTTTGAAGAACTTTGAAAATAAACAGATTTTTTACTGGTAATATTTTAAGTTGCTTATCACATTGCGTGCGGGTCTAACGCACGCAGGGGATAGCAGTGCTTGCGCGTGCAGCGGATCGGTCGCCTGCGGTGGACGGATCAATACTGGCTTGTAGGCTTCAGTTTCGCCTAGCCCTTTGGCTTAGAAGGGTCGGATTTGCGCCGCATTATAGCCTGTTTCTCGCGTCACATTTCCTTGTTCTTCATTCGTGGATCACGCCATTTTGAGCCAGTTACCATTTTATTTTTGTGTATAATAGTGAAACATTAGTATCGTGTTGTGTTATATTGTAAATATATTTGTATAGTGCGTTTTATTCTTTTCTGCAATGTTTCAACCAACTCCTGGGCCATCTTCGGCTCCTGACTTTGTCAATGAACCTGCCGACATTGTTGGTGAAGTTGATGACCCAATCCAACATCAGATGATGGGAAATGCTTCAGATGACTCTGATTCTTATGAATCTGATGATTCTTATATCGGAAATGATACTCCTGTATGGCGTATTTCAACTTCAGGAATGCGACCCCCCCTGTTCTAATTGCGGCAGGCGTCTCGCAGTGCGCATGGGTTTCGTTGCGATGTGCGGCGGTCACCGGCGGACGATCACTTCGGAAGCCCTGATCTACCAGAATTGAGGCCATAAACTGGATTTGGTGTATCAACCCTGTTTCCTGACTATATAAGGTATTGTTTTGGTACAAAATATTATTTTAGTATCTGACATGTTTTTAACTTATTTTTTCAGCATCGAATGTGTTAAATAGTTGTTCAGTGTGATCTTTTGGTTTTCTAAATAAAACTATACGAATAAAATACTTTTGTGTAACAAAAATCTTATTTAATAAATAATCATGAGTTCCACCCCAAAACTCGATTCCGTATCTCAAACGAGAATCTACAAGTGCAAAATATAACGTCCTTAAAAAGGAAGCATCGCATATATTCCTCAGAAAATAAAATGTTCTAATAGATTTTCTTAACTCTGCATGAAGTTTACTTATATGAACTTTCCAACTCACTTTACTATCCAGCCAAATCCCCAAATATTTTACTTCGTCTACTTGCTCAATATTTTCACAATTACAGTGGTTTACGTCTAAGCATGAAAATGAATGATATTTATAATTATAGTCAAAAGAAATGCCAAATAAATCAAAATTTAGAATTTTAGTCTTTGAAACATTGACGGTCATTGCATTACTGTTACACCATATCCTCAACAAAAATAAATCATGTTCAATGGAGGTTTTAATTTCTTCCCAACTATCAAATGAATAAAAAAAAGCTACGTCATCCGCAAAAGCTGTTATTTGTCCATAACAAGGTTGCCCTAAAAGATCATTTATAAATAAAGAGAACAGATCAGCTGACAGTACCGATCCCTGCGGAATCCCAATACTATTGCAGCTTTCATCGCTTAAACAATTTTTTACTTTAACTTGTTGTCTTCTACCATTTAGAAAGGACCTAAACCAGTCGGCAGCCACACCACGAATCCCAGCAGTTTCCAGCTTCGCCAACAGCAGGTCATGTCTGACCAAGTCGAAGGCTTTTTTGAAATCAATGAACAGTCCTGATACTTTTCTATTACAATTTAAATTATTGTAAACACTAGTCATAAAATCCCTGACTGCATCCTCAGTACTTTTACCTTTTTTGAAACCAAATTGTCAATCAGAAAGAGATTTATTAGTTTCAAAGTAATTTAAAACTCTGCTACGCATCAACTTTTCAAATAATTTAGAAAAAACTTAAGTTAGAGTAATTGGCCTGAAGTGCTCAACTAATTCAGAGCTGCCATGTTTATGTACAGGAACAACAATGTTTGTTTTTAAAATAGAAGGAAATATCCCCTTCTCAAAACTTAAATTAATTATCTTAACAAGAGGATCAGCAATGACATCTATAATTTGCTTCAAAAACAATACATTAAAGCTATCAAAGCCGGATGACTTTTTATTTGCCATATATTTAATAATACTTATTACTTCATAAACATTTGTTGGTTGGATAAAACTTGTATGGGGTACAGTTAAAAGGTTTAGGTCATTTACTGAAGTTTTTATACTATCATTCAAGGTGGAACTACTTAAAAAGTAACGATTGAACTCATTAGCAATTTTCTTAGCATCCTGAACTACCTGTCCATTATTAAGAGTTATTTTATCAATGATTTCAGATTTATTCCCCATAATGTTATTAATCAGACGCCATTTCTCAGCAGGATTTTTACCACAGTTTAGAAAAAGACTTTTGTAATATTGATTTTTTTGGAGATCTAAGTCAGCAGTTAATTTTCTTTTGAACTGCATATAATAATCCCGAAAAGGACCGTCATACGGCCTTTTCTTTAGAATTTTATATAATTTATTTCTTTTTTTAATTCTTTGGAATAAGGAATCACTTAGCCATGGGCTAGTTTGTTTTGCTTTATGAAATTTTATATTAACCATGGTAAAGCTTGTATTTTGATTTACATAAAATGTTAAATTTCCATGAAAAATCTTAAACATTCCTTCTACATCGTCACCCTCTAGTAGTGAATTCCAGTCAATTGACCCAAGATCAGCTTTTAATTTGGTGTAATTAATAAATTTCGGCTTGATCTTTGTCATCTAACTGCTTGTTTACAATTCCCTGATACTTAAAAGTCACACCAACTGCACGATGGTCAGTCAAATCAAGATCAAATATTCCCGTTTTAAAAGTATTTAAAAATTTATATCTCACAAAAATGTGATCTAAACAGGTTTTGGATGTTACAGTCACTCTGGTCGGTACATTAACAAGGGAAACAAAACCATTATTACAGAAGAGGGATAAATAATTGTCCTTTTTAGGGTTCTTAGATTTGTCTAAAATATCCACATTCGTATCTCCAGTTACAATAGCATTTGTCTCTAATAAAGATAAAACAAGTGGAATCTCATTAAGAAAATATTTAGTACTAAAAGAGTGAAGTCTGTAAACAGCAAGGAGTGAGAAAAGGGTTTGATTGATCTTGAACTTGATAAGCGTGCAGTCTGCTGATAAGAGCTTACAATCTATCTGTACAGCATTGATGTTGTTTCTGACATATACCATTAACCCACCTGATCGATAAGTCTCATTACAGCATGAATAGCATGTATAACCAGGGATTTGATACATTTGTACTTCAGATTTAGAAATCCAGGTTTCACTCATTACTATAAAGGTCGGCCCACCACTATCAAGTAAATATTTAGATACTGCCATAAACAAGTTAAAATTCTTTCTCAGGCTACGTATGTTAACATGCAGAAGATTTAATTCATTAGGTGTACAGCTAAAAATACTATTTTCTAGGGTGTGGAAATAAACATTATCAACTTGTATGCTATTATCCATACATATATCTAATTAATCTTGCAGGACTATAAGTGAGATAAATTAATGTAACAATTTAAAAACTATTGCAATTGAAATATATTAGCTATTCCTCATTGGCAGAAATGTTACACATAATACTGTAGATATGCGCTGACCATATCAAGGATTACTCAGCAGAAATCATAACCATTACTGTGATTAGCTGATAGCATTCTAGAACTGAAAATAGTCTTTTATAATTACAAGTTGGTCTTAAATGATATCATGCTACAAGGCATATTATCTGTGCATTATACATATCCAGTGATATGTAATATCATAAAAACACTCATTTCAGTTGTTTTAGGAATCCTGTATATTTTGTCATATTTACGTATTTAACTAACTCAATGTCTCAGCAATGAGTTGAGAGAAAAATAGAATGAAATATAATATTTTTCTTTGTCTTAAATTTTGACCTCTTGTTGGCTAAATATGTGATTAGTTTGAACAATATGTTCAAAAATCCCAACATTATTGTGTTCCTGATTGATTTTATAGTCGAAATATACTATGTTATAAATATTGTAAAAAGATTTTGTTTTAATTTATATCTTTCTATTCAATGACTCATGTGACTGAAATTAAATTTACATTTGCTGTGATTCAACTCTAACAAAAAATAAAAGAATTTCCGTGTGATGTGTCCTGAACAACATTATGGTTATCAATGATAATGTAGAGGGATAATTATCCGCAAGTTAATTGGACCAAGCCATTTCGGATGATCAAAAATTTGGATGATATAGTTTGCTAAAAAATTTCTTCAAGTTGGTTTAGCGGCCTAAAAATGGACTATCATCAACCGCTTGGGCCAATAGCGATGGTGAATGTATGCTATTTATAGGCCGACACTGAATCAGTTCCTTACAAAAGCAAAACTTGCTAACATAATAATATAGTATGTACATATCTAAGGTAAATTATATTACACCGGAAAGTTACAGATTATACAGAATCGATTAAATGTACAAATATTTCATTAACATATTTAGCACTAGTACAAAACATTTATAATAGAATTAGAAATAGTAGAATTAATAGAATTAGAAAGAATTCTCTAGAAATTATAAAAAATTAAACTTCCTTAAAGGTAAAAAAAGGCAATAATAATTACCATAGAAACATATTAAATATTAAACAGATTTAAAACGTCAGGATTAATATGCAAGGTATACTAACAAGTCATGTTTATGAAAGATTTCATATTTATGACCCCTTTCAGTTTGTAAAAAGCCACATTCAATCAAACAATCAGAAATGAATGTGATACACTTCTGTAAAATATATCAAACAATCAATCTTGGTTATAAAAAAGATAAAGGTAAGGAATCTCAACAGACTGCACTTGATGACGTCAGTCTCGTTGCTGGCGAAGTGACACTCGACCAAAAATGGAGTATCCTTCGTACAATCACGAATAATATTTACATTTGTCGTTTAGGCATGCTTCTTATGCTGTAGTACTATATGAAGAAACATTTCATATAAAGTTTTAGTTGATTATCTTCCTGTTTAAAAGAGGATCTATACTATTAACAATTGGCTTATTAAAAACAATTAATTCTTAAAAAGTACTTTGGATAACGGTACATGTCTCTAGTGTACTTACAGCACTCAGAGCTCGGAACTCTGCTAGTTACAAATCTACCAGTGTGGTTATTGTTTGAGGTCAATGTTGATAGGTTGCAGCACCATTCAAACTAATCATTATAGACAAAAATATTAAAACCAGCTGCTAAGAATGTTTCAGCATTACAGAGCCTAGTGTTTTGTAAAAATGAAGGTGGTACATTGTCAATGATGCAACAGCCAAGAGGACAGTATCTACACTAATCAAAATTGAGTTGGCAGAAAAATCATTAGGAGTAGAAAATCTCCAATCTACTGAAATTCTGAATACAAACTGTAAACTATTAAAAAAAGGTTACTAGATTCCAAAAGTTGAAATACGAGGTACGTCCAGAAAGTAAGTTCCGTTTGGTAATAAAAATAATTTGTCTACAGATACAGAAAAAATATTTATTGCACTAAAATCTACAACTCTTAAACTACTTTTCTACATAACTGCCGAAATTTTGCAGGCATTTGTCATAGCGTGGCACAAGTTTTTCTATGCCTTCTTCATAGAAGGTTGCCGCCTGTGTCTTCAACCATTTGGAAACATTTTCTTTCAGCTCTTCGTCATCGTTGAAGTGTTGACCGCCAAGGAAAGACTTCAGATGTAAGAACAGATGAAAGTCGCTAGGAGCGAGGTCAGGGCTGCATGGAGGATGGTCAAACACGTCCCAGCCAAATCCCTGTATGAGGTTTTTCGTCACATTTGCAGTGTGTGGTCGTGCATTGTCGTAAAGAAAAACAACACCTTTGGACAGAAATCCTCGGCGCTTAATCTGTATTGCGCGGCGCAATTTCCTCAGTGTCTCGCAGTAAACTTCTGCATTGATTGTTTGACCTCGCGGTAAGAAATCAATCAGTAAGATGCCTTTCCTGTCCCAAAACACTGTGCACATGATTTTTCGAGGTGTCAAGATTTGTTTCGGCTTAACCTTTGCTGGAGATGAAGTGTGCCTCCATTCCATTGATTGCCGCTTAGTTTCTGGGGTGTCATAAGAAACCCAAGTTTCATCTCCTGTGACTATCTGTGACAGAAAATCTTCACCGCCTTCATCATAACGGTTCAAAAACTGAAGTGCACTACCCATCCATTGTGTTTTGTGTTGCTCAGTAAGAATTTTTGGTACCCAACGTGAGCAAAGTTTTCGAAATTTCAGTTTTTCGGTAACAATTTCATTAATTAATGATCGTGAGATTTGGGGGAATTCCATAGCGAGAGCACTCATTGTAAACTTACGGTTTTCCTTGATCTTCTCATCAATCGTGTGAACCAGTTCTTCTGTAATCAAAGATGGACGCCCACTTCGTTCTTCATCATGCACTTCATTACGTCCTTCATTAAACTGTCGGACCTATCTTCTCACCATTGAATCACTCATCGCATTTTGTCCGTAAACCTCGTAAATTTGCCGATAAATGTCAATCGGTTTCACTTTCTTAGCATTCAGAAAACGAATCACAGATCTGATTTCACAAGCGGCGGGATTTTCTATCAACACCGACATTTTAAACAAGCACAACAAAGCGTACAAGACTGACAGCGATATCAAAATGGCGTACGTTTCTTCTCCTTGATACAGAGCGTCTGCCGCGCATGCGCGGAACTGCGATCGCAGCGCTGCAGCGGATATAAATGGAAACGGAACTTACTTTCCGGACGTACCTCGTAATAAAATGACTATGGTTGAAGGGACTAAAAGGTTTGTCTTACCTGAGTGGCAGCGTAGTCTACTTGGCGAGCTGTACAGAGTACCATGGTTGTGAGGTAAGTGGGGGTGATATCCAGAATCTGGTCACGCACCAGGTCTCCTGCGATGTAACACACTCTGTTCACATTGTGACAAATTCTTGGGATTAGTCTTGCAAGGAAAATCAAGTCCTCCCAGTTAGGTTCATTTTTATCACAGGACAAACCTACTACGTAACTATAACTCCTTCTATCACCCTGAAATCAATACATTGGTATTATATAGTATATTTAAAACCAATTGCTACTTGAATTTGACCCTTCAAGCTGGTTTGGCTTAGATGTACGGAACAGCGGTGCTGTCTGCCAATCAGTTCGCTATATATCTATGTATTATACTGACAGTAAGATTGTAGTATCTAGCGTCTCAAATACAAAATATTTATGCTCCAAACTAAACTAAAGAACAAATTACTAAATCATCTTTGGTTTCTGTACTCTGCCTTCAGAATTATAACATTGATTTTTCTTATAGGTACCTCTTTAATGATAATAATATCTTAGTGCCTAGTAATATTCACATCCGCGGTGTTCTCCTACTTGTGCCTAGTAATATTCACATCCGCGGTGTTCTCCTACTTGTGCCTAGTAATATTCACATCCGCGGTGTTCTCCTACTTGTGCCTAGTAATATTCACATCCGCGGTGTTCTCCTACTTGTGCCTAGTAATATTCACATCCACGGTGTTCTCCTACTTGTGCCTAGTAATATTCACCTTTTTAAACCAAACAAGCCCGATCTTAAATATAATATCAGATCAGGCATGAATATGACAACGCTTTCACATAAAACGCACTTCTTCAAAAAACATGTATTATTTAACGGGATCAAACTATTTAACGCTTTGCCAGCCTCACTCAAAGTAGAACATGAGTCAATGTATTTTCTAAAAGGGTCAAGAGGTATCGTAATACTATATTTTCTAACAGGTGTCGCAATGCTTTTGTAGTATTGAAGAATTCATGACGTGCCAGTCAGTTTCATATTGTTTTGTACCTTTGATAATAAGATTATAGTATATGTTTGGTAACTTTTATTTAAGTATTAACATTTATTATCATTTATTCTGACACAATCATGCAGTACTAAATTATTGTTACTTTAAAAGATATTTGATTTGTTTATACGTGTATATTCATTGTAAAAATCAGATGTTTTGAATTGTCTGAATTACAATAATGGATTTTGTATGCTATTTAGTTGAGCATCAATGATTATTTTTATTCAAGTGAATGTTTAATTTCGTATTGTTTTTTGACAAAGTAAAATCTGAAATGTCTGTTTTATTCTTGTTTTATATTGTTAGTGTTTATATTACATAAGTTTATCATATAATTGCAGGTGATAGTGATATCAATAAATGGTTGTGGACAATTCCGTCAAACATTGAATCAGAAGAGTACTTGGATTATTCTAAATTATGAGGTGAGGATAGCAGTCAGAGATGATAATATTTTGAATGAAAGCCAAATATCAGTGAATGTAAATTTAAAATATAAACCTTTGGCAATAGAAGTATGATGTAGTAAAATAGACTAGTACAATTTATCTTAACTTAGGTCTAGAACTTGCAATAAACGAGGATGAAGGTTTAGCCGTTATGTTACCGGTAAACTATAATACAGTAGAACCCCGCAAATCCGAACTAATTGGGGGGACAGCTTGTTCGGATTCCGAAAAGTTCGGATTATCCGAAAAATAGCGTATAGAGTTACTGTACTAACATTAGCACAGTTGTTCAACGTTAATTGACAGTTTAAGATGCCGTCTGTGCATGTGTGGCGCTGAGGGCGTGGCGACAGGGCGTTGACCTAATCCCCTCTACCTGGCAACGCTGGCGTACAGTTCCCTACAGTTCAATTCAATTCAATTCAAGATCTTTATTGTGGACTACAACAATTGTTGCATACAATGCGTCAACATGGTTCATTGTGTTTAAAATATGACTAAAAATAAAATAAAATAAGCATTGATACATACACAAAGGTTACATTCATACATCCAGCTATACAGCCAGCTCAGGCCGACATAGGTTTTTAACTACTCTCCCAGTGGCCAGTTGCAGTGAACTCTCCCACTGAGTAGAAAGCCTTAGAGACTAAGTAGCGCTTCAGTTTAAATTTTAATTTGACCAGGTCTTCAACATTTTTGAACGTGTCCGGGAGACTGTTGACAAAAGTAACACCAGCTTGTGAGGGCAAGTGCTCAAATACTGACGTTCGGTGTTGGCCAGTTCGGTAATTGTTCCTGCCTCTAGTATTGTAAGTGTGTATGTCTCGTCCCCTAGTAGGAGTACATTTTGACAGGCAGTAAGCTGTTGTCTCGAGTATATAGATGCAGGGTAATGTCAACAATCTCAAATCGATAAATGCAGGTTTACAAGACTCTCTCTGATTTAGATTAGCAATTGCTCGCACTGCTCTCTTCTGGAGCCGAAATAGCCTGGAAAAAATCAACATTTGCACAGCCTCCCCAAATGGCTATCCCGTAAGAGAGGTGGGAGTAAATGAGCCCATAGTAGGCCGTAAATAGGCCCACAGTTGTAGCTCAGTAGCCGTCTTGTGTAGTCAGTGCCGTTATCGTATATACTCCGCCGTTAGTCTCGTTAATTCATTGAAGTTTGTTTAGTTTGTATATAATATAACAATATATTTTACTACTGTACTGTATTAGTACAGTATAGTAGGTAGTAAAATATATTTTTTACATTTCGATAGGCCTACAAAAGTGGGAATCAATTTCTTTGTGGTGAATTGTTATGCGAGTGTTTGTGTCAAGTGTTTAAAGTGAGAAATCAATTTTATTGTAGGCCTACAGGATCTGGTGTTCGGATCTACAGTATAGCCTACATTAAAGTTACCATTTTTTCCATTCAGTATTATGATCTACGTAAAATTGTTTTCTCACAGTTTCTATTTTTAGTTCACTACGATATGTGGAGCAGAGCCCTGCTGCGTACCAGCTGACGTAATGTTAATGCGTAGATGGCTTAACATTGCCGCTTCTAGTCGCTACACATCTATGCGTCAGAAGAAAGTTACAGAGTTCTTTAAGAATACACCTTAATCTTTTATATTTTTATACTGTATTTTATCTAATGTTGTATTCATGTATTCATTCTGTACTATACTTTACTTCACTGTATTTCAAGTTCAATTATAAACCATGTTAACGATGTTGAAGGTGTTTTTGTAAATTAAAATTATGTTTTTACGTTTTTGTCTGTTATTTCATTCCCGTTTTTGCGACTCCAAATTTACTGAATACAGTATTTTAACTTGTTAAAAAAAAGTTTCCGATCCCCGTCAGTTCGGATTTGCCGAAAATTCGGATTTGTGGGGTTCGGATTTGCGGGGTTCTACTGTATAGGACATAAAAATGTAACTGAGGATGGAGAAGGTAATAAATTGAGAAATGTAAATAAGGGTAGGCCTATAATAAAAATCAGAAATAGGTCAAAGAATCTTCATTGGCATGACTATGTTGGAAACTACCACATTAAACTGACTTATGACAGGTGTGCAAATTTATTTGTATTTTGATGTTATAAATGGTTATATTAAACATAAGTTTTTTGTTAACATTTTAGTGAAAAAAATCATTCAAATCTAATTGTAAATAAGGTTTTTTTGTATATTCTACAAATAAGACATGCATAAGTGTGTTGGCATCTGCAAAACATTACTGACCTGGTGGGGTCACTGATATTAAAAGGTACCAGCTTGGAAGAGCTAAGAAAATTAAATTTGAAACAATTCAACAGCTATACTTCCAAAAATTATATTTTGAGCAGCGTGAGTTAAAGTTAAATTGCACTAGTCAAGAATTTAAAAATTGTCTTCATTACCTTTTCAAAACAACTCATTACAAATAACACTTTTTGAGTGAATAGAATAATGAAATTCAATTCGATTTTTTTAGTTCTTCTGTTTTTGATCCTAGTAGGAGATTTTGTTTGGTTAGTTTGTGTTTGGCTAACAGGTTTTAAATGGTTGTTTGACTCTTAGCTACTCATGACTTGTGATGTCTGTAATATTTTGTTTGGTTAGTTTGTGTTTGGCTAACAGGTTTTAAATGGTTGTTTGACTCTTAGCTACTCATGACTTGTGATGTCTGTAATATTTTGTTTGGTTAGTTTGTGTTTGGCTAACAGGTTTTAAATGGTTGTTTGACTCTTAGCTACTCATGACTTGTGATGTCTGTAATATTTTGTTTGGTTAGTTTGTGTTTGGCTAACAGGTTTTAAATGGTTGTTTGACTCTTAGCTACTCATGACTTGTGATGTCTGTAATATTTTGTTTGGTTAGTTTATGTTTGGCTAACAGGTTTTAAAAGGTTGTTTGACTCTTAGCTACTCATGACTTGTGATGTCTGTAATATTTTGTTTGGTTAGTTTGTGTTTGGCTAACAGGTTTTAAATGGTTGTTTGACTCTTAGCTACTCATGACTTGTGATGTCTGTAATATTTTGTTTGGTTAGTTTGTGTTTGGCTAACAGGTTTTAAATGGTTGTTTGACTCTTAGCTACTCATGACTTGTGATGTCTGTAATATTTTGTTTGGTTAGTTTGTGTTTGGCTAACAGGTTTTAAATGGTTGTTTGACTCTTAGCTACTCATGACTTGTGATGTCTGTAATATTTTTATAGATTCATGTCCTATATAACTGAATCAACACAATTTAAAACCAACATTTCTAAACTTTATAGTGAGAGGTCTTTCGATAGCAATGCATCATCATACTCTTCACATGATTTAATGTGGTCTGATGATAATGCCACACGTAATGAAGTATATAAATATTGGTTAAAAGTTGACTCAATCGTACCGTACATAAAAAAAACCAATATAAGCTCCATCCTCAAAAGACAAATTCATGTTTACTATCCGTTTAGTGAATAGATAATTATTTTGAACTTTTTGTTAGTATTTATTTTTTCTATAATTTCTAAGCTCTTCTAATTTGTTAAACAGTAACACCCACTCATCCATACACAAACAGTGATATTGACTGACCTACCGCTTAACCATAAACACACAGTGGTATTGATTGATCAACCACCCACTTATAAAAGTACACTAGTATTGACTGACTTTCCCATCCCTCCAAAGTACCATGAGGGAATAATAATGGGAATTTGGAAAGACAAAAGGTCTGTACTTTACATATCTAACCAGTATGAAAAATAAATTTTAATAAGTACAAACAAAAGGGGAGTAGAAAAGATGAAACCTTTACCGATTGTTAAATATAATGAATACATGAGTAGTACTGAACAAGAAGATCAGTTATTAAGTTATTACCCTTGTGACAGAAACCCCGTTAGATGGTTTAAGAAGCTGTTTCTACATGTAACGCAGATAAGTATGTTGTTTTTTTTTTTTTTACAATAAAAGTAATATCGAAAACAAATTTTCTTTGTTGAGTTTTAGAGAACAGCTTGTTGAAGGCCTGTTGACTCCTCTCAAACCAGACAATCATGCCCCTAGAAAAAAATGACAGACCTCTCAGAAGAAAATGTGTTGAGTGCAATACGAAAAAGGTTAGTAAAGACACTACATTTTTTGTGGGGCATGTGAAGTTAAGCCTGCCTTATGCCTCAGACACTGTTTTGAAACGTATCATATATAAAGCTCTACACCATTGTATATATAGTGTTTTAATGGTGTAATTAGTGACAAAAAACTTTGTTTGACATTCATTTACCACCATACTGTCAACCAAAAGGTAAGGAAATAGATTTCAGTTTACTACAACTTAATTTTCAAAAGTAATGTTATTCAAATTTCAAAAACGCCATTTGACATTTTCCATATATCGTACATTTTGACACTATATGCTGAAAACGCCAATTGGCGTTTTATTTAAATATGTATACACATGAATTTTTACATTCATATTATTGATTTTTTTAAATTTGTTAAAGTAATAAATGAAAACCTTTTAATTTTATTACAATTGGTATGTCCACATATAACATGGAACAACAGATTCAGTCTGCAGTGAACGTGTTAAACACTATAACAATTCATCTATACATATTAGGCAAGTTTCAATACTCTGACAGAGTTTAGTGTGTTACCTCTAACACACGTTAAAAATGTTTTTTTGGGAAATGGTGAAAAATAGGTGACTAAATGGATGTGATTTCAAAATTTCTTTTATGAAAACTATATATTTCTAACAGGCTTTTATTGGAGGTACTACTAGGTATATGCTGCAATTTGACAATTTTAAGTTTGGTTGAGTGAGAAAATTGTAGCTCAAAGTTAGGGTTAACAACCCACTTTTTAAAATATTTTCTTTTGGTTCCCCAAAACAGGTCCTGTAATTCTGTATTGAAGCAACAAATAAGGCAAGTGATATTCCAAATATATATTAAACTTTCGCATGCGGAAATCATTTTACCCTATTTTAAAGTAACGCGTAATTATGTAAGAAAAATAATTTCAATGAAATGTGAAGTTAATTTTTGTAAGTGTTAGAAACATAAAAATATAGATTTATATTTAAAGTTAAAATTATAATTTATAATGCAATTTTATTCAGATTTACAATTATAATGAAAAGTACAAATATGAAACATTTTCAATATTTTAGTTTAAACTTTTAATAGTACCTGTCATTTATGATACAATAATAACTACAACAAAATAAAAGAAAACTACAAAACAAAGAAAAAGAACGATAAAAGCAATAATGTGCTTGGGTGGAGCGACACACCAAGGATATTTCTGTCTTACGCATCTGCAAAGACAGGATATGGTACCACGCTCATGCATGCTTTGATTGGCTGTCCCTTTTATTCATAGATGATTTACGTTTTTTGATGGGCTGAGGGAGTTAGCTAAAGTTGATGTCTAAGTTGAAGCTGCACTTTAGTGGAAGTTTTTGGAACTACAGTATCCTTTACACTATAGACAGAAATATTTCATTTCGGATATATTTGTTTATATACCGTTCAGATATACTGTGTTTGAGGCAAAGTACAGGTTGGGTATATATCCATTTGCTGTGTACAAAAGGTTAATAACTGTATTTTATATATGTATATATAAAACTGGCTTCGCATAGGAAGCCAGTCACTGAAAATCTTGACTGCTAAATCAGTCAGTTGGACCCCCATATATATTTAAAAACTATAAGTTATATATTGATTTTTTTATTGGATTATGGTATATTACCCTTGCCGAGGTTATATATTCCATTTATACGTTTCTAAATAATTGTTAACAATGTAAAATTTGTTCTGCTAAGCCAGTCACTCTATATTATGCCCAGGATGCCAGTCCTGTAGAATCTGAACTGCTAGCCAATCATGTACATGCGTACGCTCCCTATAATGCCAGTCAGTTATTTTTGACTCAAAAGAAAGGACATCTGCTTTGGTTGTTCAGCTATGTTCTCTCGCTACACTTTATCGAATACTATGATTGAAAACCTTCATTTTGTGAATGTTCCCAAATTATACTGGTTGTCAAAATAGTCGGTACTGATTCAATGTGTTTAGAAAACCCTTTATGTTATTTGGGCCTTTCCGAGATCCAAGTGGCCTATGAAATAGCATGAAACTTATTATATAAATCATTTTTTATATTGATTCTAATTCCATTTTATATGCATCGTTTTATTGGCTTAACCTTCTCTTGCAAATTTTAAGTTTTTCCAACTTTAATGCTTCGAAATTAAGTAGATTAATTAAGTAAGTTGGCTATAATAATCCAACCGTAGAACTATAAATGCCAAATACTTAAAAATCAATTAATTTACCTTTTGGATTATAGATAATTTTTTCAACAGCTTTAGAAAATATGCAACATATCTTTGCAATTTACCATTACCAAATGTATGCAAATAAAAGTAAACAATAGAAAACCCATTTTATAATTACTAAATCATAAATATCTAAATGTCCATCAGCGTATGGAGTCAAACAATCTGAGTTTCCGTCAAAGATTCTTATTCAAATTAATTATTTTTCTAACTATATAAGTAGAGCAAATTTAACTGTATTCCCAATATTATTTAGAACTGTACTAGTTAAAGTTTCTGGAACCACTGAATTATTTAATACCTGCTATTCTTCTGACAAATATTGACAATCTTAACGTAAATTGTTGTTACAGAATCATTCAATTAAAACTTAGATGCATTGTTAGAAAAGAACTTTATTATACACTGTCAACCCACCTCCTGGACTGTCTAGGGCTGTTCTAAAAGTATAAAACCACATTTACACGATGTAACAGAGTTTAGTAAACATTGTTTTTTAATAATTTAGAATGTTTATAACATTGTTTTATAGCAATGTTTTACATTCTATTCGATCATGCAAATGTTTTATAACTTCTAGTCATTGTTTCTACAAAGCACGTTGTTCTTTCCGCTGCCGCGTTTGTTGTTCTGTGTATGCGAATAGGCTATCTTCGCTATGATATAATTTCAGTTAATTCTTACTATTTTCACACTTCTAAAATAAAATAAATCTTTGTCACTTCACAAGTAAACTAGTATAATTCAACTACATAAAATCAATTAAATACAAATTCATTACATATGAAAAATATGTTTTTACACATGGCAGCTTTGAATTTAATAATTAAATTATCAAGAGTACATATTCATAATTGTATGTATATAAAAATTGAACTCACAACACGCTTTGGGTTAGACCGTATTTGGATTCAAGGAAAAGGTACAGTGGTACTGATCTAATTGAAAACTTGAGGAAAGATGATAGTAAACTACAGTTGGAATTTGAAATCCATTCAGATGGAAGTTTCAAACATTTCTACAGAATGTGCAGTTAGTATTTCGAGGAATTAATATCGTTGCTTGGCCATGAGATTAAAAAAAAAGACACTTTATTGGAGTGACACAATATTTGTCAAAGAAAGACTAGCAAAACATTAAGATTCCTTGCTTTAAGGATATTTATTCCTATTTTTGAAGTCTGCTTTAGTGGATTCAAAAGAACTGTTCTTTCTATATATATGTCACTAAGAAGGCAAACACTCCATGGTACAGAGAAACACCATCACAGAACCAAAAATTGAAACGCTATTTACGCCAGCTACCGCTAAAAATTCACTCTTCTCAACCAAAGGCGTAGAACTGGAATTTGGAAGTTATAAAACTGGCTGACGAGAAAACGCTTACCAATTTGCACATTTGAGGTTTTTATTTTACAGAATCTGTAATATTTAGTTTGGATAAAACCTAATTAAATATTCAAATTACCAATTAAATTCTGTACAAAAGGTGTCATATATATTTTAGTGGTATATTCTATCATTTCCTCACAAAAAGTTGTTAAAGTTGAGTTTTTGTAAAAAAATATATCCTCCCATTTAAGCATAGTGGTTACCACCGTGCGTGTATGGAAGGGCAGGTAGGTCAGTACTACTGTACGCGTATGGGAGGGCGAGTAGATCAGTACTAGAATACGTGAATGGGAGTGCGGGTGGGTCAGTATCACTGTGCGTGTATAGGAGGGTGGGTAGGTCAGTACTACTGTACGTGTATGGGAGGGCGGGTAGGTCAGTACTACAGTACGTGAATGGGAGGGTTAGTGGGTCAGTACTACAGTACGTGAATGGTAGGGTCATTGGGTCAGTACCACCGTGCGTGTATGGGAGGGTGGGTAGGTCAGTACTGCTGTACATGTATGGGTGGGCGGGTAGGTCAGTACTACCGTAAATGTTTGGGTGGGTGGGTCAGTACCATTGTACGTATATAGGAGGGCAGGACGATCAGTACCACCGAACATGTGTGAGTGGGTCTGTACCAATATGCGTGTGTGGGTGAGTGAGTAGGCCTGTAGCACCGCACGTATATGGGGGGGTGGTTGAGTCAACACCACTGTAAATAGTTAATGACCCTTCCACCCACACACGTACAGTAATACAAATGCACCCGTCCACCCATAAACGTATGGTGGTACTGACCTACCTGCCCTCCCATACACGTACGGTGTTACAGACTTACCCATACACGTACAGTGGTGTTGTAAAGTATATAGCTTGGAGGCCTAACTCGTATAAAACCAACTGCACCAGTGGAAGACCTAAATACTAGACGTATGTCTATTTATCAATTTAAAACAGTCAGATATGGTATCTATAGTAGGGACAAAAGTTATAAATGAAGGTGATCCTCCCGTGATCAACTTAGTCTCCATGATCAACTTAGGCCCCCCGTGATGACCTTGGATTCCCCCGTGATCCCACTTTGGTAACCACTCTAGATCAACTTGGTAGCCTGTGATCAACTCTGAAAACCCCTAGTGATCATCTTTGGAAGACACCTATTATAATATTGAAAATAGTTATACATCTCTATGCCGTATAAATTACACTTACCTCACAAAAAGTCGGTAAAGTTGTTGTTTGTCAAAAAAAATGTGATATTTTGAATATATCCACCAACTTCAGCATTATTACAACAAGCGGGATACTTAAAACCTTGCCCACTATTTACATTAACTTTTCCGTGTACCTGCTCCTTTATCAACTTTGGTAGCATTCTGTCATCAACTTAGGCAACCCACCGTGGTGATCTTGGTTAGCCCCTGTGATCATGTTGGGAACACCCTGTGATCAATATGGAAAATCATCTTGGGTAGCCCCCTGATCAATTAGGTTAACCGGCTGTCAACCATTTAGATAGCCCTACATGATGATTTTTTAGAATAGAATAGGCCTTTAGAATAAGGACGACTGGTGGCTGGTTGCCTGGCCAACCAGGACTTCATGGGGAAATACTATCTAGGGACATTGGTCTGGACCCATTGCTTTTGATGGGAACAGACTCAATGATACCTAGGTATAGAATTGACAGGCAGGTCAGGGCCTTCCTTCCAAATAGAGATAAGTGGATAGGGAGTACCGAGCCTGCACAAGTCAAAGGAAGCGTCTGGTATACAGACGGCTCACTTACAGAAGGAGGCGCGGGTGCTGGGGTGTACGGGAGGGGGGCACGGAAAGTTCTGTCTGTACCTCTGGGGGCCCATGCTACCGTCTTCCAGGCGGAGGTGATGGCTATCATGACAGCCACACAAGAAGAAATGCGTCTAGGTGGCTTCGGAGTAGTTTCAATCTGCTAGGATAGCCAGGCGGCGATAAAGGTGATCATGGCACCACTTACCAGCTCTAAGTTGGTATGGGAGTGCCAGGGGATCTTGGAGACTCTTTGCCAGCGTAAACAGGTGAGACTCATATGGGTCCCTGGGCATGCTGGTATTGATGGAAATGAGAGCCGATGCACTGGCTAGGAGAGGGGCAAAGTGCCCTCTGCTGGGGCCGGAGCCGGCTCTTGGTATTCCTTTTCAAAAGGTAAAAAGAAGAATTGACAGGTGGACCTCTGAGGAACACGATGGCAGATGGTGGACCGAGTCCGGGCTCAGGCAGTCTCGTGCACTTATCCAAGGACCGGATCGCAGGTACAGCAGAGATCTGCTGAGCTGTAACCGGGCCAAGGTGAGGGCGGTTACGGGAATGCTGACGGGACATAATCTTCTTCACAGACATATGAAGATAATGGGCCTAACAGAAAACTCCACATGTAGGCTTTGTGAGGAGGATGAGGAGAGCTCCATACACATCTTTTGTCATTGTGGAGCTCTCTCATCTATTAGGCATAGGACTCTAGGTGCCGCTTTTCTGGAACCAGAGGATATTAGAAGGGCTAAACTCGGGGAGATCATGTCCTTCATAAGGGGGACTGGTCTCTTGTGACACTGTCGTCAGGCTCGGGGCTCAAAGGGCCATGGAGTCTAGGCGCGGTGGGCTTGATGACAGGACCACAACCCGGTGTATCTAATCTAATCTACCCATGAGAGTGGAACTTAATTTAAGTTATCAATAAAACTTATAATACAGTATATGGGTATAATAAGTAATAGAGTCAGTAACCAAGAGCGATGTAGAGAATTATTCTAAATGTAACAAACATGTAAGCAATATTAGTAGTAATGTAAGCTTAATAAACAAATGAAGTGTAGACTAAGACATAAAGTCAATAAAAAAACAGGGATCTATAACTCAACATGATAGTTGTACTCCGTAATCCTTTTATACAGTATGTGTTGGTGGATGGGAGGTTCATCACCTCTGTACGTGTATGGGTGAGTGGGTAATTTAGTGGCACATCCGAGTAGTGTGTCCGAGTGACGTACAGTGACATCTCAGTGACAGACCTATTCACCCACCCAAACAAATACAATAGAATTGATCCACCCACTTTTTCATACACGTACAGTGCTTGTGGGTGGGTCAGTAGCATGGTACATGTTAGGGTGGATGGGTCGGTTAATATAATTATACGTGCATGGGAGGGTAGGTGTGTCAATACCACTATACGTAAGTGTGTGGGTGTGTGGTTCAATACCACTGTTCGTGTTTGGGTGTGTGTGTGTGTGTGTGTGTGTGTGTGTGTGTGTGTGTGTGTGTGTGTGTGTGTGTGTGTGTGTGTGTGTGTGTGTGTAGGTGAATATAACAGTACGAGTATGGGAGGGTCGGAGGGTCAATACCACTGTACTTAAATATGTGGGTGGGTGGTTCAATGCCATTGTACTTGTATGGCTGGGTGTGTGGGTGAATACAACAGTATGAGTATGGGAGGGTGGGAGAGTCAATAGCACTGTATGTATATGTGGGTTGGTGGGTCAATAACGCTGTATGTGCATGGTATGCAAAGTGGGTCAATACAACTAGGCTTGTATCGGTGGGTGGATGGTTCAATACCACCGTAGTATATGTGTGGGTGGTTGGTTCAATACCACTATAATTGTATGGCTGGGTGGGTTGGTCATAACCACTGTACTTATATTTGAGGATGGGAGGGTGAATATCACTACGTATATGTGTGGGTGGTTGATTCAATACTACTGCACATGCACTGAACAGTGGATAGGTCAATACTGTATGAGAGGGCGTGTGGGTCAATACCACCATACGAGTATAGGATAGCAGAAGGGTCAAAACCTTACGTGTATTTAGTGATTATTTATGTGAAGGGGTAGGAGGGATGGCCATTATCACTAAGTGTATATGGGTGTAGGAGCGAAACCCACTATTACTGTAGGCATACGTGTGTACGGAAGACTTATTTTTACTGCACGTGTGTCCAGACGGGAGGGCTACATTACCAATGTACAGTATTGGTGGATAAGAAGGCCATTGATATGAGAAGGGGAAAGATGTAGGTCCATAATTTAAAATAGAAGTGTAATAATAAAAATGGAAGTTAGTCCAAATTTAAACAGAGATGTATGCCCATAAACCTAAATCGAATTCAAATAATTCTAGCTTATAATTAGTCCATATGACATTAAAGAAAGAAACAGTACATCCGTAATCTAATCATAAATCAAAGAACACATGCAAATTCTTTTACTTCCCCAGTACATGTATTTATTTATCTCTTGAACTTTTTTTTAATATGTCAGCTTGAGTAAGAATGTGAAATTTGGCCCTAATTTCACCAAAATAATAGTTTTTTTTAACTAAATTGTAATTGGAGTAAACATCAATACAGAACTGAAGTAATGTTATCCATTTGCCACTAGTTAAGTGATAACCTACGGCCTGGTTCACAGCACACGCCTACCTACCGACTGACCTGCTGTACAAGGTTCTGATTCACTGATGCCATATTGTAGTAGTATACACGATTACACGCGAAGTGCGACGTCGCCAAACTTGGTGACGCTATAATGAAAGCAGAGAACAGTGACGCTATAGTGGTACATATTCGTATAATAATATACACCGGTTGATACCAAAGCTCCCCACGGTAACTGCTTGAACTTCAAATCATATACTACTTTTTAATCAACCCACATTGCGCAGTCAAACAGCAAAATTTAATTTTTCAATTAAATAATATTGCGTTGACTAAATGAAATTAAACTCATACCATTTGAATCTACATTTTTAACTCTACAAAATGACTATTTTTGAGTATTTTTAATTTCACGTTCTTCCAAACTATAAAGGAATTTATATTATGGCGTTGTATACTTGACGCCACGATGTAAACTGACGCCACAATGATAAAAAATTTCTTTAACTCTGACGAAACAATGATAGGGGGCTATATATATATATATATATATCTATTAAGACAGCTATCACTGTTGCGTCATTTTAGGACAATAACATTGTGACGTTGATGTTAATTTGAAGAGTATATTAATATTTTATTGATGAATATATGTATTTCAGTTTATTCAAAATTGGTTAGCATCACCAGATTTTAAACATTCCTGTTAATAAAGAAGTTAAAATGAAGTTTATTTTTCGAACTATGGTACAATCACTGTGAACTCATTTCGTACTAGTAACACTGTGGCGTCATGAGTATACTCATAGAGATGGTTATATCATGATGATGACATCATTGTATGTTTTTCCTCACTATGGCGTCGTACAGTGTTGCCAGATTGAATGAAATATGTTTGGAAGCATGTGTCCGGTCCGCTCAATAAGCACTCCTTGGTGGGAATATTCCTTTAGGTCTCTTCACTTAGACCTACTAGAGTATATTATTTCTTTTACGTAACCAACAATGTGACTTTTGTAAATCACTGATACTTATTTACTTGCTCAATAACTACTGACACTATATGATTGGGCATTCATATACTAACTCTTTAAATTTAACTTAATTAAAATTTACATGAGATGTTCCTAGTATATTTCAATTTAAATGCTGTCCACATTTTAGTTTTCACAGCCTATTTTTCTACAAGTAGTTCCGCACAGTTATCATCTTACTACGCTTTAAAAACGACGTTCCACTTACCTATAAAATAAAATTTGTGACGACACTGGTGGCGCAGTGCTGTAACCCAGCTACTTGGGGACAAAGTGTTTGGGAGATTGTAGGTGATAGGTTCTACGGTGCTCTTAATAGGTACCGACACAGCGTCCACTCAATGGTTGCCATTGATGTGGACACTACTAAAGAAGTCTTGGGTGTCCATGTTGGATGGTAGTCAAGATTGAGATGTTGTGTAGGGAAGAGAACTAAGTGTCTCAGACTTGTCAGTTAGCTGAAAATCAGACCAACACTACGTGGTTCGGATTCCACGTAAAGTTGTTGGTCCCATAGTTGTACTGGCCATGGGGCTATTAATAAATAGTCCTTTCTGAACTAAGTCGAACTCGGATAGTAACAATGACTACACTCGTTCATCTACACTCATCACACTCATTATATTCGCCCATATCTTGACAATCGGCGTCTTAGATATGAATAATGAAAACTAAAATAAACTTTTCCAATCTTAAAATTTGGCAATATATCAGATTATTACTTTCCCGATTACATTCCTGTATTTTGTAAAATAATTTAATATATTAGCCTAAGGACACAATTAGATATTACATTATGAGAGAATGGCGTCATAATTTCCCAATGTAAAACAAACTCCAATAACAAAATAATAAAGAAACAATTGGTCGGGTAAATTGAAACTAAAAATATAAACTTACTGTTAATTATAATTTAATATATTATGCATGTAGTATTATAATAATATACACACCCACCACACTAGCCTATTCCGTTGATACATGAGACATAGCGACCGCACTAACCCATCCTACAGGCACACAACACTTGACGAGCCAGTAACCTATCATATATATATACAATACACTTGACAAGGTGACTAAACCCATCCATTTTACCCAAGACGTATGGCGAGTGGACTATTCCTTTCCATGTTTGCACGAAATTTAACAAACCCTCTGCCCAGTCTATAGACATGACATTTGATATAACCACTAATTCATCCCATATTCATAATATTTGACAATCTTACTAACTCATGTCATAGACACTGAATATTCAATGAGCCCACTAACCCACTCTATACATAAGATACTTGACTAGTGTTCTAACCCACCTTATGGACAATATCGACTTTAGAACACAACTAATTAACCCATGAATCTTGGTGAGCCCGCTATTTATACACGAAGCTTAATGAACCTACAAACCCAGCATATAGACACCCAACATTTGACGAGACTACTAATCCATTTACTAAACAAAAGACAATTGATTATTCTACTGATCAATATTATAATAGACACATGACAATTGAGGAGACTACAAACCATACCAAAGACACAAGAAGCTTGACAAGCTTACCAAGCCAAACATTTATGGTTACTATCTAAACATTTTCTGCATTAAAACCTGCAATTATGAAGTACAGTACGGTCGTGGTAATCTGAATATTTGTTTGCAAGCACTGTTCGGATTATCAGATTGTTTAGATTATCAAGGGTTGATTAAAAATGCTGATTATTGCATAAAATCACTGAGTTAATGTTGTGTGTTTACGCTTAGTTGACATTTTGATGAGTGATGTAATGAGTGAGTAATGTAACAGTACAGTATTAGAACAACAGTAATAACACTAGCTGTTTCCAAAACTTACAAGTCTCGACTTGTAATGAAAACAGCTGTTGCGAATGACTGGGAGGGGGAAATCCTCGCCTATCAGCTGTTCGGACTACCGCGTGATTCGGACTGCCGCGGGTTCGGATTACCGCGATACAATGATTTCCAGGGTATATGGGAGTGCTTAAAAATGCTTGAGTGGACGCGCTTCTAAAGTAGTGTAATGGCTTGTCAAGTTAACAACGGGTTGTTTACCTAAGATTATCAGTGGTCACCCAAGTTGATATTGGATGGCTACACAAGTTGATCAAAGAGTGTATAATTTGACCAGTGGGTACTGGTACTGATCCCAAATGGGCTACCCAAGTTGTTCACGGTTGGTTACGCAACTTCATCCCCCTAAGCTTATTAGTGAAAAATAAAAATTGATCACATGTCTTAACCAAATGTATCGATAGTGCTTAACAGCCCAGGTAGGTAAGTTGAGTTGCTTCAGAAGTTTAACATGAGTGGCTGCTAAAATTAAATATGAGTGGCTACTCAAATTGATCACGATTAATGAAACGAAAATCCGTTTATTTCAGTAAAAATGAATAATACAATAAAGAATACATATGAAAAAAATAACTTGAAAATTCCCCACATGGGCTATAGCCTGTGGGGAATGAGCTCTGTATCAGCTAATAAATTTCACAATTGTAATTAAATTATAATAATTTGAAAATGCTATTCAGTTTATAAGTATATATTTGAAAACAATAATAATATTTATATAATACAAAACCTAGTTAATTGTCAAAACTAAACATATGTTTATAAGTTAGAGGAATCTATTGTTTGATTGTGAAAAAAATTTATCTCACAGAGAATTGGATACGCAAACATACTCTACACATACCCTACTCACACTAACACGCTCGCATTCACTCCCATATACACACACAAATCCACACCCTACATATGCACGTACACTCTATATTCACTCACACTTTACACCCAAAAAAAGGTGCGTGTGTACATACATTGATCAGCAGCCACACAACAGGGCAATCTATTATCTGTACTGTGAAGAAAAATATGAATTTACATCTCTTCCCAGTTCTAACAACCAATGGTTAACAAATTTTTTATATGTATTATAACTGCAAGAGTGTGGATTTTGTTATATGCAGAGGTAGTTGTAATAGATTTGAAAAATCTAGGTGGGTGGACACCAATATCTCGTTGAGTATGGATAAGTTTTCTTTATTTTTAAATATGAGTTTTTCTGCAAGGCAGTTTTAATTATTGACTTCTGAGTAATTTGTAATGGAGAGAGAATGATTCGGTAACACCCGCCCCATTCCAGATTACCATATTGCAGCAATGGTTGAATGTAAGCATAATAAACAATTTTTATAAACTCAGGTGAAAGTACTTTACTAAAGTGAAGAAAAAATATAAATGAATTTCCCAAGTCTACCATTTAAGCATGATACATGAACATTCCATTTCAAGCGGTTGTCAAAAATGACTCCTAAATACTTATAACGCATTCACACACCACACACCTCTGTTGATCACCACATGAATGCAAGCACAGTTTCACATTGCCCGGATCAAAGTCGGCTCTGATAGAAATTGGCATTCATTTTGTTTTTGATAAATTTAGAGATAACCGACTTTGATCAAACCAATGCTTAACAGCGAGTAAGCCTGTCTCCGACAGACGGACAACCTCCTCCCAGCCACTGCCTTCAAAAAGAATGCAGGGGGTACTATGATCTGCATAAAGAAAAATCTACCCCCCCCCCCCCCATCTAAATTTAGACGATCCAGGTTATTCACAAATATAAAAAAAGTACAGAGCCCAGCGTACTAACCTGCAAAACTCCATAATCAATTTTCTTCCTAGTACTTTCTTGTCCATTAATTGAAACAATTTGGTAACGATCGCTCAGGTAACTCCTAAACCAATCAAATTCCGTTCCCCTTACCCCAATATGATCAAGTTTCTTTAATAACAAACTTCTATCAACAGTGTCAAAAGCTTTAGCAGATCATTAAACAATAAAATAGGTTTTTATTACGTTCAATTGCATTATGAATACTTTTTTTCAACAAAACTAAATCATCATTTAAATTTTTGTCTTTCCTGAAACCAAACTGATTTTGAAAAAGAATGTTATATCTGATTAATTTTCAAGTTGTATTCTAATAATTTTGACGCTAGCCAATGTAATAGGCCTAAAGCCGACACATTGATCTTTTGGACTCCCCTTTTATATTGGAATAACTTTCCCTACTTTAAAAGGTTTGGGGAAAACACAATTTTTTAACCCTTAAAGTACCATTTATACAATGCCTATTTTCCATTAAGCGCCAATTTATTGTAAAAAAACCAAAATTATATTTTTTAGTTGCTCATTTTTTTTTTATTGTTCTGTACAAGAAAATTAATGATATGATAACATTTTGAAACTTTTATTAAAAATTAGTAAATACATATAGCACTTGAATACAATGTATTTAGTACCTTTCATAAAATCAAAATCGGCCGTATTATTCTTATTGACACTTAAAACTTATAAATTACTAATAACATATATTAAACTAAAGTAATGATAAAAACAACTAAATACACAGTTTCAAAGAAGGTGAGGCAGCGGACAATGACAACCGCTCGACTCGACAGTAGCTGTGCGTATAAGCGCTTGTGGCGTTAAGCGGCGCAGCGGAAATATACACTGCTAGACCAAAACCAGTCTTGTAATGATTGACAGGCCAACAAAAGGTCATGAGTCACACAATGTGTTTCTCATGAGTCACCGCCCCATAACCCAAACGCACCACCAGATTAAATTAGAAACATTATCATGAAAATATTATTTTTGTAACTATTACATGTTGATAAGACATGTATTGATAAGATCGCACGTGCTGTTCATAAGAGCATCGGACGCGAGCATCTGACGCAGTGAATTCGTGATATTGAGCCACAAGATTGATAATACATGCACACCTGACTTCCCCATAACGCGCCAAAAATACTAAAGGAATAAACAAACAAACAAAAACAAAAAAAAATTAAAACACTCTTTGCAATAAAAAGTTTTGTAGTGTGAAAAACTGATAGGTTCATATGAGTGTATTTGGAATTTAAGGCTCACTCAAATGAAAGCAACATTATTCATATAACTTTCCTTGGTTTTAAAAGATTTTTATTAATTGTCAAATTTCCTAATGATCTTGTTTAAAGTTTGTATCAGTAATTCTGAAATTTTGACGTCACCATAATATTACATGAGTATTTAACTATGACAATCACATAAACATTTCTTATAGAATATTTTGCTCAAAATACAAACCTGCACCCCCACACTGCGTATAGGCAACAATGTGGCTGCAAAATGCTGCCTGCTTGATACTTTCTTTAGCTCCAAGCGGTCTTCTTCACTAGTGGCACTTTCAACTCGATTTAACAGGGCATGTTTCTGCAATCAAATTATTACAGCTTTTTTTTTATTACATATTTTTTCCAACTTATTGCACTAAATCTGTAATCATAATTGCACTATATCATAAGTGGAGAAATGTTTATATGTACAAAGTTAGTTCACTTAAAATACTTTATTCTTCAACCAATGGCCATACTTGAATGTCAAATTCTATTTATTTATTTATTCATAAGACGCCAATCGTCAAGATATGGGCAAGTATGGATTTCGAATGAGTGTGATGAGTGTATATAAGCGAATGTAGTCATTGTTACAAACTAAGGTCGACTATTCCTTAGAAAGTGTCATTAATTAATAGCCCAATGACAAATGAACAGCCGGTGGTTATCAGCTGATCCTTCTCAAAATGTATTGACTCTGATTGGGATCGAACTGAGAACCTTTAGCACATGAAGCTGGGATTGAACCAACTACGCTACCGACCAATTTCAGAGTTACTATTTAACTATTCAGAGCTACCCAGGGGGTTCTTTCTTTAGACGATTCACTATACAAATTGTTCTGATTCTGGGTGGCCTAAATGGAGTAAGCATTGATAATGTTATATCTTTTGAACTATGCTCAGAATAAGGGTAACAAACAGATAGAAAAAATGTCAAAAAAATCTAAGTACGAGTGGATAAATCCTTTTGTACAATCAAACAATTCTAATAATGTAAAACAAGAGAATGCATTATCCTTAATAATTGGTGACTCAGCATATATATCTGTACCTAATTCTCAAATTAAAGTTCATCCTGGATCTTATTGTTAATCAATATGTAATGAAATAAGGAGACACAAAAGTAAAACCCACCAGCCCAATACAATCTTTATACATGTTGGGACTAATGACCTAAAACAGCTTCAGTCTAAAATCCAGACTAAAATCACTGGTATATGCAAACCGGACACTAGTCTCCTGAACATCGTTTCTAAATCTGAATCTCCAGATCACCACGCCTTCATTGTCATTGCAAGAACAAACGATGTGGCGGCTGGGAGGATGGACATTATCTTTAAGCACATGGAAGACCAGATTAAGAAGTATGCGAGTACATCCAGAGTTCTAGTGTCTCCACTACCACCAAGATACAATCTGCCTCCTGCAAGCCTGATACACGCATCCGTGGACCTGGTCAACAACTTTATCAGCGAGCTATATCACCATTTAGAAAGAGGCGAAACGCTGAACATTTCTGAATTAAGAAGAAGGCACTTTACTCGCCTCAGCCTGCATTTAAACTCAATGGGAAAAACCCCCTTGCTGACCTGACCATTAAAAAACTCATCCATCTGCCATCACAGTCTCGACGGTCCGGTCAGGCCAGAAGGATCACGACCACCTTGCCGAGCTTCTACCACACCAAGTCTGAGAGAATAGAGAATATGTAAGTCATCAATTTGACATATTTAGGGAAGATAATTGTAATAAAGTGACTCCTCTCAATATTAAAAAATCTCATGGAAACTAGTAAAAAAAAAACATACTAAATCTGATAAAACAAAGTCAAAAGTAGTTACAAATCAGATGCATCCCATTAAATGTTGTAATATATATCTAAGTTTAAGTATGGATGAATCTCAATATGCACAAGTATCTTATGTAAAACATGTATCTAGAACATGGAAACAACAAAGTACAAAATCTAATAGTAAAATTACTTTAAAATCTAAACAAAATAATTTTAAGAGTAATGTAAACAAGCAATCTCAGCCAGAAAGACATGACTTAAATGCAAATGTATCTAGCGAAATGGATTACCCCTCTAGTGAGATAAATAATGGTATTAGTGTACATAATGCAATTGTTAATAATGTTAAGGTAGATAATGAATGTAGTTTTTCTGAACTGAATGCTAATGTTTTGTTGTTAGGAGATTCAACATTTGATATGCTAGTGAGTTAAGTTTTAAGAGAGGAGCTATTGTAGAAATGTGCCCAGGTGGTAAAATAAAGGACATTAAGATGAAACTATTAAACCATAGTAGTAATAACTTCTCTATAGTAGTAAGCTCTCTATGAGTTGGCCGACCTTCTGTTCACCACTAGAACTCATTTTCCTAATGCTACGGTTTTTGTAAACAGCATACTGATTAGACCTGATTTAACATATAAGGCTCTCTTTGATTTTAATGAACAAATGGAATTGATGTGAATCAATTTCAATGTTGTGTTTGTTGAAGCAAACTGTTGGGTCAATAGGCAACACCTCGCTAGAGATGGACACCACCTAAATAAAAAAGGTAGCTCTCGGCTTGGGAGATTGTTTACGGATGTTTTTTCCGCTGTCATTCACAGAAAACTTATGAGTGAAACTGTTGTATCAAACTCTGGGGGAAGGACCACCATCTCAGTTATGAAAGAGTCAGTTTTACCCGAAAACGTTTCATCTGAGTCTCCAAATGTGGTTCTACAAGCAGAAAATAGTTTTTTAGAGGTAAACATGTCTCAGGGAATTCCGTAGCAGACCATCTTTTATCTGGTAATCTAAAGATAGTTCACCACAATGTGCAGGGTCTCTCTGGTAAATTCAGCACTTTTCAAATGTTCATTGATTCTGAAGATCCAGACATCGTATGTCTATCTGAACATCCTTTGAAAGACTTCGAATTTGAGGTTACATCGTTACATGGCTATTATGCCATCATGGCATACTGTCGCAGTTCACTTCAAAAGGGAATAGTGTGTATTTTCAGTAAACATTCAATAAAATCCAAACCAATTGATGTTTCACATTTTTGTCTGGAGGGTAAATGTGAGCTTGCTGCTGCTAGGTTTCAGTTCAATAACAACCGATCTCTGTTGATAGTCACCGTTTATAAACCGCAGCCATTTTCATCCTCAATAGCGGAACATGAGATTTTGTACAGTCATTTATCAGATTGTCTTGCAAAAATCATGAAACCAGATGTAGAAACAATTGTTGTTGAAGATTTTAATGTCAATCTAGCCGTTTCAGATATTAAGGTTGATAACTTGATATGTATGATGGCTTCTCATGATTTGAAAAACAAGATAGTGACTTATACACGAGAATTCAAAAACTCTAAGTCCTTGATTGATCAGGTCTACACTGACCTTCCCAATGATATTTGCACTTGCTCAGTAATGATTACTGCACTATGTGATCATGCACAGGTTGCAAGTGTTAAACTATTAATGCTTTTTGATTCTAACTGTCCTAAATATGTATTCAGGAGATCCTTTACTGATGATAACGTTTGTATCTTCAAATTTTTATTGGGTCGCGAAACATGGTCCGATGTCTATGAGGCAAGTTCTATGGATAATAAAATGCGTCTGTTTGATTCTTCTATATCCTTTTGTTTCGAACAAGCTTTTCCTGAGAAGAAAATGACAATTCGTAAAAAATCCCCAGAAGTAAAGTTTTCTTAAGTGCTGATCAGCAGAAACTTTGTGAGGAGGTAAAGGTTTGGTATTGTTTGACAAAGGATTTGGAATCTTCCCATGTCAAGATTGGGAATGAAGAAAAATGGAAGAGACAGCATTTTTTATCGTTAAAGTGGCAATATAAGTCTAGTATTAGGATATCCAAGTCATCCAAAGTCCTGGACCAAATACAGAACTCTTCTAACAAAGGCAAGACTGTATGGGGTATAATTAATGAAAGTAGAGGCAAGGGAAAACATTCTTGTCATATCCCTCAAAGTGTCAAAGATGAAAATGGTCTTGTTATTAGTGATCCAAAACTAGTATTTTATTCTTAATAACTTCTTTGTAAATATTGCCCAAAATGTATTCATTTCCACTAGGAGTTATCCCTCTCATTCTCAGGCCCCCCAAAACACATTTTCATTATTTTTTATGCCCGTCTCTTTAATGGAAATTACAGATATCATCCTGTCCCTAAAACCTAAGTCATCTTCAAGTTGTGACAATATATCATCCAGGCTGCTAAAATCTTGTCATGACATTTTTGCCGAACCACTTGAACATCTGATTAACTATTTTTTTCAACGTGGAGTGTTCCCAAGTGCCTTAAAACTGGTTATTGTAAAGCCATTGCACAAAAAAGGAGATAGGGATAATCTTGACAACTTTAGATCAATATCCATAACATCAACTTTTTCAAAGGTTTTTAAAAGGCAGTTCTTAGTAGATTGTGGTCTTTCATGAATCATCATAATATCTTGTTCAACAACCTATTTAGTTTCGTAAAGGGAGGCTCCACTGCCAGTGCAATGTTCACACTCATAAATAGAGTGGTTGGTGTCTTGGATAGAGGTAGGTATGCTTCGGGCGTCTTTTTTGATTTGCGGAAGGCATTTAATATGGTTTCCCATGATATTCTACTGGAAAAAATGGATAGGATTGGAATACGTGGTGTGGCCAAGCAATGGTTTTCATCTTATTTAAGAGATCGCCAACAAGTTGTCGAGACGTCTTTTGTGGGTGGTGTCACTCTGAAGCGTTGTCGTTCTGATGTGCAAACTGTTATGGCGGGAGTTGCCCAGGGCTCCATACTCGGGCCCCTGTTCTTCATCCTATATATCAATGATCTGAAGAGTTGTATTCCTGATTTATCATCCTGCCCATTTATGCCAATTTTCTAACGACACGTCAATTATAATGGATAACCATTGTCGTGATTCCTTTTGTGGACTCTAATAGAATCGTCCAGTGGTTTCAGGAAAATGGTTTGGTCATAAACACTGATAAAACTACTTTGCTGGATTTCTCTATCTCAGGGAAGCATGATGATGACCTCAGCGTTTTTGTTGATGATGTGGAGGTGTTTTCGAAACAGACTGATAAGTTTCTGGGTTTATCAGTGGACAGAAATTTGAATTTTTATTCCCACATGGATAATGTTGCACGAAAAGTTTGTTCTGGAATTGTTGTACTTCGTTCACTATCACGTTTTACCAAAACACTGCAGTCCTTCTCACTACTTACTATGCTTTAATATTCCCTTACCTGTCATATGCAGTAACAATCTGGGAGTCAGAGAGATATACATTAAAACAAATATTTGTTTTGCAAAAGAAAACATTGCGAGTTGTTGCTGGGATTCGTCAAAGAGAGTCGTGCAAAACGATTTTCAAGAATCTGAACGTTTTAACTTTTCCTAGCTTATACATTTTTCACACCTTACTATTACTATAGCTTTTTTGAGTCCCTTGTTCCACATACTAAATACAGTCTTAGAAATAAATATAAAATTATAATCCCTTCCCATACCACTTCGTTTTTCAAATACCATACCTTTTACAATGCTGTAACTTTATTCAATGCCCTACCTTTATTTCTAAGAACAGAAATTTACTTAACCATTTTTAAAAAAAAGCTCAAGTCTTTTCTGGTCGAAAACTGTTTTTACTCTGTAGACGATTACATTAAATTAAGTAATTAGTACATGTGTATTGTAATTTCACTGGAACTTTAGGTCTAGGTTATTGACGCATGCCAATACATGTATTTGTTTTATTACAATAAAGTATGTTTGACTCTTGACTCTATGGAGTAGTGTTGTGGGGGGCCTCTTCGAAAAATAGCTTAGCGAGAGTCTTAAGATTGCAAAAACAAGCAATTCGAATCATGGCGCGATTGAGTTACAGAGAGTCGTGCAAAGAAATATTTTTTAAAAATGCAGCTGTTGATCCTGCCAAGCCTCTACATTCTAGAGACATCCCTATTCTGTATGTACAAATGTGCCATGACAAGTGGCCGAGACATACATTTGTACGAAACCAGAGGCAGGGATGACTACAGAACAAGCAGTCATAGGACGGTGGTCTATGAGCACTTACCCTCACAGGCTGGTGTTAGTATCATTAACAAGCCGCCAAACTCGATTAAATGCCCTAACACATTTCAAACTCGCATAATGCGCTTCTTAGTGCGGGAGGCGTTTTATGACATAAGAGAGTTTTTGGCATATGACTGAGAGACCACCCATGGGGAAATACATTCCGTCACCGAGGGGGGAGGGACCATTTTTACTAGGAGTAAACGTAGTATGAATGCATTTATTCTGTATGTATGAATGTGATCTAGATGTGTGCGAGTGACTAAATATTTATATTTAAACCTATATTGACGTTTGCCATACATGTAAACATGTTTATGCAATAAAAAATTGATTGATTGATTGTCTGCAGATGAAGTAATGGAAAGAATGAAAAATGTCATCAGTTCAGCAAAGACATCTGTATAAGTTTGTTCCCCAATTATATCAAGTAATGCTAACACCTGTTTGGACCTAGGTATTTCCGCTAGAACAAATCTGTTGAGATATCTTCTGCAATACTGATCCCAATTGCAGGTTGACTTGTCAAAACTGGGTAAACTACTTAGTTGCCATGAACTATTTACTTTACTTTTGTTGTTCACTCTGCTATTCCCTTCATTTTCTGTTTTATCCAAATCTGTTTCTTACTTATATTGATGCCTTTTCCTTGGCATTTTTATCCTCGTCGCCACTAATAAATATTACAATTTATAATAAAACTACTTCATTTATTTGAAACATTACAATCAGTTTGTGTATGAAAAACCATGACAACCAAAACAAAACAAAAACATATGATTGGAAAAATAAACCAAATACATTACAGATATCTTAATAAAATACAAAACCTAACAAAAATATAATTTTTTGAATGAAAAATGAAATTTAACAATTTTTGGCACAGTTATCATCAAAAATACAAAAAAAATTATACCTATACAAATTTTTAGGAAATTTAATTACAAATGTGGATTATGTTGTCAGATTTGCTCTACAACCAACCATTTGCCCACAATCAAGCCGTAAGTAAACCTCTGCACACAATTCAAAATTCCGTTCTCCATTTTGATTTTTTTTTGGGGTTAAAAATTAAAAATTTCACATTTTTGGAATTTTCCTGTTCGTTGCTCGGTAAAAGCTACAAGTGTGCCAAATTTCCAAATTTCAAATTCCTAGCTCCATTGGAAGTAGGATAGAATTTTTATACATGAGTCAGTGAGTGAGTGAGTTACACATGCTGCTTTATTGATATTAGACTCGCTTTGTTTGTTGAGGGCCCCCAAACCTCCTTTCAGTGTAAGCATCAAGGCTAACCAAGATGATCACAGTTGTCAACCCAAGCTGATTTCTGCCTAAACTGATCAGGAATGCTATCAAATTTTTACACAGTTAGTACTCAAGACAATAAGAGATGTTACCCAAGTTGATCAAGGCTGCCACCAAAGTTAATAATGAAGGGAGAAGACCAAAGTCTCTCATTAATTGAAACAAAATAAAATGAAAAAAAGTCTTTATTTTATAAGACGAGGTTTTGACTAGACATTTTTCTCTATTACCTAACCTTACGTAGAGCACTGTCCTGGGTCCTTGACGGTATGCCTGGCTCCATGTTCGGTCCGTGATATACAATGAATGCTACCTAAGTTGATCACGGATTCTACCTAAGTTAATCACGGTTTACCAAGTAAATCACGGGGAAACCTACATTGATCACGGGGGCTACCCAAGTTGATGATATGTTCCAATTTAAGTTGAACACGGAGGACTAACTACGTTGATCAGAGGGCTACCTACCTTGATCACGTGTGTCTACACAAGCTGATTACGGTGGGGCTACCCAAATTAATTACGGGTGCTACCCAAGATGGTTAATTTATTCCAAACAAATCACATTTTACAAAAAAAACTCAAGTTTACCGACTTTTTCTGAGGAAACTATCGTATGTAGCACAAAAATATACAGGACACTTTTTGTGCAGAATTTAATTGTTAATTTGAATATATCATTTGATGTTAAATAAACTAAACATTTAAGTTTCAGTAAAACAAAAACCTCAACTCTGCAAACAGGTCAACATTTTAATTTTTTCCTGGTTATGGACAGTGAAAAATCGAATTTAATAATATTTTTGATAACAAATTAGTAAAAGTAAGTAGTGTGTAGTGTTTTAAGTTCTTAAAGTATTGTGATAATGCAGTAAAATACGAAAAACATAACAAAAACAACATTTTTTGAACAAAATGTGAAAATTAACAATTGTTTGTGTAGTTATTATCAAAAATACAAAAAAATGTTATCAGACCAAAATTGTAGGAAATTTAATTAGAAATCTGGACTATGCTTAGAGATTTGCTCTACAACCAATGGTTTGCCAACAATGAAGCCGCAAGTAAAACTCTGCACACAATTCAAAATTACCTTCCGCCTATTTGATTTTTTTGGGGGTTAAAAATTAAAAATTTTTAGTTTTCGGAATTTTACCGTTGGTTGCTCGGTAAAAGCTAAAAGTGTGCCAAATTTCAAGTTTCTAGCTCATCTGGATGTGGGTTAGAATTTGTATACGTGAGTGAGTTACACATGCAGCTTTATATGTGTCGCTTTGCTCGTTGGGGGCTTCGCCCCCAAACCCCCTTGGGGCTCAGGCCAATTTTTTGAATATAAAAAGTTCACTGCTGATAATATTTTCCGTTAAAATATTATTTATTTAAACAGGACAAATGTTTATTTTTAAAAATCATGGTTTTTATACGGAAAAAGTGATAGTAAAAAAAGTGATAGTGCATTATTAATAAAAAAAAAAAAAAAAACATACGGAAAAAGTGATTTTAAAAGTAAGCTGTTAAAAAAAACTAGTTATTAATTGATTTCAGTTGCCTGTTAGTTAACCATTCGATCAACTGAAGCATGGTCCATCCAGTCTCGCTATGGGGAGGCCGGCAAACGTAGAGACCCATTTAAAAAATATTTAAATCCTCAAAAAGTATTGTTTGAAAGGTTAATGTAACTATTAATAGTATGTGTGTTTGCCTGTTAGTTAACCATTCGTTCAGTGAATGAATGGAATATCCAGTCTCGCCACGGGGAGGCCGGCAAACGTAGAGACCATATTTACAATAGCTAAAATGTTGGAGAGTTTTATTTTAGGCAGGCCCCCTGGCCTACTGCCTAGTATTTACAACAGCTAAAATGTTGGGGAGTTTTATTTTAGGCAGGCCCCCTGGCCTACTGCCTAGTATTTACAACAGCTAAAATGTTGGGGAGTTTTATTTTAGGCAGGCCCCCTTGCCTACTGCCTAGTATCATTGATTTTATACACAAATAGATTTCCCATCCAATGTTAAATTTTGAGTCTCAAAATATCAGCTGTTTTTGTGGTCCATTGTGGAGCGCTAGTGTAGTCCCATATAAATGTAATGCAGATTAAACCAGCTGTGGTTGCGGGCCTCACTAACTAACAAAATTACTGGCACAAATATTCCTATTGGATGGTTTATCTATTGTATGTTTATATAATCAATGCTAGTATTTACAATAGCTAAAATGTTGGAGAGTTTTGTTTTAGGCAGGCCCCCTTGCCTACTGCCTAGTATTTACAATAGCTAAAATGTTGGGGGAGTTTTATTTTAGGCAGGCCCCCTTGTCTACTGCCTGGTAAAGTACATTTTCGGGTTCGGTCAACTTACGACGTGGAATTTTTTAAAGCAGACCCCCTAGCTTACTGCCAATGACGCAATCGGCGTTATAGAAGGTCACCGTACACAATGTTTTTTGCGTAGGCGACCCCTTCAACGACTTCCAGGTTGGACAAGGACTACGATATGAGTAGGGCTTCTCACTCTGCTAAGAAAGACGTACAGCTGGCCATGTGTGAAGCAGTCCGTGCGAAGATCGACTCCGACCTACTCAATTGTTTGGCCTTGGCTCTTGTGGCCAGTCATTGAGTACGCTAACACGAGGGGAAATTGTCGACGACAGACACGAATCGGCGACCCTTCGGCCAACGCAAACCTAAAGGTGATTCGAGGAATACCGAAAAGTTGCGTGCCTCCGGGAAGTCTGACAGTGATTAGCTGTTTGGTAATCGCTGTCACAATGACTTTAGTGCCGTTAACGAGTCCATCGGCAATATTCAAATTCCTCATGATAAGGCATACGGAGCCAACCTTAAGTCGCAGGACATGATCTGGTAAGCCTTTGCCAGTGGCTTGATGTAATAGCTGTACATCCACGACCATATCATCTTCGTTTTCCTTGTCCATAGTGTCAGCACTTATCAACTCATGAAGTTGGCCATCCAACGAGTTCAAGATTTGATCATTGATCTCTTTGACGTTCAAGTTCATAGTTGAAAGTATCGCTCTTCTCGCACATTGATCGGGGTCACAGAGAATTTGGGGTGGAAAAACCTCACCGATCAAGTCTGTTATGGTCGTGAGATATCTTAGCCCAAGAAGAGGAATAAGGTCCTCACAATCACGGCCTTCTTCAAACATCTTGGATGGAATAGCTCCGTTGCCTACTCCATGGAGGAATTTGGAATAGTCAAGGGAGCTAGTCGTTCTGTGTGGAGTCGTCAGGGAGAACACTTTAAAAAGTCACCAAAGGTATGATGCTCGAAGTGAAACACAAGCAATATCACACAATGTGCGAGCTTTTTCAACAACGGGTGCTATTTGCCTAAAGTCCCCTGAGCAGAGAAAGATCTTATTTCCAAATGGGACACTAGTATTCATGAGATCTCGAAGTGACCGGTCGAGGATCTCGAATATGAATCGGTGCGCCATTGGAGCCTCATCAAAGACAATGAGCTGTGCTGCTCGGATGAGCTCTGCTCGTTGGGACCCGTTGGTAATGTTCCACACGCTCATGCCGTCACCAAGATCGAGAGGGAGCCGGAACATGCTGTGTGCGGTGGTACCACCAGCCAAATTACTGGCAGCAATACCTGAGCTCGCCACGGCAAGAGCGACGTGATGACAACTCCGCACGTACGCAAGGATGACACGAATGAGTGAGGTTTTTCCGTATCCTCCAGGCCCATCAATGAAGATTGTCCTGGAAAGATGTGTGTCATTGGGTCTTGAGAGTACCAATTGCACGTAATGTAACACTTGTCTTTGGTCGTCAGATAACTTGGGCTCCCACTCTTCAACAATTGCCCTCTGAAAGCTTTCTCCGAAGTTAAGCAACTCTCTACCCAACTCAGTCGTGTCATCTTCTACATATGGCAGGCCATGGTCAGTCAGACTTGATCCCTGTCTGCGGAGGCTGCGATCAATATCTATCAATGATAGTTTTACTGCCAATTCAGGATCTGAAGGGTTCTGTTCTAAGTGATCCTCACAAAGTGAGTTCTTGAAAGAGTTCCACAACAGTGCCGCTGGAGATCCCATATTACATAGGAGAACAACGAAGGATCTGAGTCTTGGTCCAAGCATGAATTGAGAGGCTTCTCGCAGTGCGTGATAGTACTCTTCTTCGTCTTGTACCAAGCCCAGCCTCCTGGCGACTTCCGGAAAAGTGCAGCAATCAGATCCCCCACGAGACAGAAGATCAGCGTAGCCGTGACAGGGAACGGACATAAGAAGCAGTCTTAGATAATAGAGTTCACCTTGGTTAGGTGAGACCCACAACAGTCTGCATACTTTTTGTCCCCGTTGGCGAGCTGTGATGAAATGCTGTCCATCTGGATGGTTGTACACTGTCCCTGACGTTGGTTTTTTTGTATGGACAATAAAGTTTTCATAAAATGACTGGTATGTAAGGTTAGGGAAAATTGGATCTTGAGATCTATTGAAGTACACGTTAAGCTTGGAACTAGGTTTAGCGGTTGCATCTGCCAACTGGCTGGCCTGTTTACCTTCAAGGTGTACAGGCAGACAGTCAACGCTGGGCTCTAGCTTTGAAATTGGAAAGTCTAAGAGACGCCAGCATGCATCGCTAGCACCAATCATTCTCTTCGTCACGTAATGCTCTACCTCATCTTCCTGTTTACCGAAAGGTTTAAAAGTTACATTCTGAAGAGAACCACCCTTCACGAGATATTTGAAAAGGTATTTGATTACGCGACGAGTAGACGCAAGCTCCAAGTTTATGTGTGCCTCATATTTTAATAAAAGTGTGGCATTGTACGGTACAACCCACCCATCATGAACAACAATAGTCTTTCTTCTTGATATTATGTTCCCCTTATTATTGTAATCTCGCCTGTACTGGACAAACCCCCTTTCATCTACATGTGTACTTCGGCAAGCAGGCTTTGGGAAAAACTTTGTACAACAACCTTTGGCAGAGTCCCAGCACAAGAAGTCGGTGCGATAATCTGTTCCACAGGGTCCGTGAACCATATGTCTCAGCACCAACTCCCTGAGCCTACCACCGGCTTCTTCTTCCGAGGGAATATCTGCCCGAATAACAGAATCAATGTCGGATCCCTGAACTGGACCGCCTCCGTCGATCTTGAACACAATATGAGCATGAGGTAATCCCCTCATTTGCATCTCGATGACGTAGACGATATAAGTTAGGCAGCCGAACATTGCTCCACTACGCAGATCTCGGAGAAGCTCGAGAAGTTTTATGTGGAAGACTCTGCATGCCGTAGAAGGGTCACTTCGGCCAGTACCATAGGGGCAAGCTTTCTTGTTTTCCTCCCATGTTGCACTATACGTGAAGGTCAAGAAGAAATTAGGTGAGCCCAGACGAGACACAAGGGCTATTGCATTTTCGTAATGAACCTTCATGTACCTGGGCCCACCGGTAAATGAACTTGGGAGGTAGATCTTTCCAGCTTGCAACCCTCCTTTGCCTTGGACAGTTTCGGCACGATTAATGTCATCCATCACCTGTCTTCCTGTTTTCCTAGCCTGTTGAAAATTGAGTAATTCGTCAAATGGCCCTAACCGCAAGGAATTTTTAGCAGCAGCTTTTAATTGGAATAACTTAATGTAACGTAGCCGCTCCTCGTCGTACCTCGCACATTTCTACCTGCCAAGCCTGTGATAGCCGACCATAGTGAGAAAATCGTGGCTCAGAAAACAAGAGGCAACGCGAGTAATTGTACTGAGACAGCTTGTTTCCATTATTGTCTAGGATGCCGATATGCCAGCCCAAATTGCCTAGCGGACAGAGCAATGGATATTGAAATGGTTCCATCAGAGGATCAAACAGATCGATAGAAGATGGCCGTGCAGAACCCTTCTTCCAAACAGTCAACTTCCGGGGATCATTGACGGAATCTTCAGTACTGAGAACAGCGTGCACTTCCACACCTGTTTGCCTATCACCAAGAACAGGGCCGTGGGTAGATCTATTTGTAATTTCAAACTGTAAATGAGCGTTGATAGATGGCTCATTGCTCAAACGGTGAAACTCATTAATGAAAGGATTTGAAGAAGTGAGATAAGAATTGATAGATTCAATCAAATTGGCATTGAGAGATCTACCCATGGCGATATTCTTGCGCTCCTCACCATCGTCGATGTAAAGACGGCACCGGTTAACAAACTGAACGTCCCCACCCCTAGGCGCGAACCTTTGACCAGCGGCGTCCAGATTGTAAACTTGGTGGTACATTCTTTCTTCGATTTTGAAGAAGGAGAGTCCACTAGGATGACGGTACCCATCAGACACAGGTCGTTGTATGCTCTGGCTCGTTCTAGGAAATGACGATTAGTATAAAACGGCGCGTCCAAAGGAGGTAGATTAAGAATATTATATACTCCCACACCACAGCACCACTTTTTTCTGTCTTTCTCTTCCTCAAACAGCCGAGCATGACAGTACGAACACTTGTAAATGTCATCTTCCCAAAGACACACTTTACAGAGTTTAAATGAATTAATGCCATTTAAATCGTAGTCTCTCCAGTACGCCATCGGGCCTTGTTCACCAATCTTTCGAGCAAGAAGAGCAGGAACGTGTCTCATGTTGGAAAATGAGGGATTCTTCAATCGGAAAGCCTCTACTCTCTTGCAGGAAGCTCCAGGATTCTGATCGTTATAACGTCGGACAGCTTCTCGGTTGATCTCGGGATTCTGCTCGGTGTAACGACGGACAGCTTCTCGGTTGATCTCGAGATTCTGCTCGGTGTAATGTCAAACAGCTTCTCGGTTGATCTCGGGATTCTGCTCGGTGTAACGTCGGACAGGTTCTCGGTGGATCTTGGGATGCTGATCAGTGTAACGTCTTACAGCACCTTTATTTATCTGAGGTTTATTTTTACTGTATCGTTTTTTTGCATCTGTAAGCTGTTCCTGTCGAGTACTTGTCAAGCTCTTTGGACGTCCTTGCTTAACCTTTTTAGGTCTGCCGGGCATTTTGTTAAATAATGGCCTGGTCAAAGGAGATATTTCTTTTAAGGTTGATAACACTACCACAGACATCAATTTTAACTTAACATCGACTTAAGACTCCTGCGAGTCTAGATTAGATGTACAGATTGGTTCATACAATTGGTTTGGAGGGTCATCAATTCGCGGTTCTTCAGAGACAATAGTAAGGTCTTGTGTGGCAGTTTTTCCCAAAGTCAGCTGAGTTATAGTGAACTGTCTTGCAACTCCATCCAGAGCTGCATTTGACATCAAACTGGCCAGTGAAAAGTAGCTGTCACACAGAAATAGGTGGGCCAGATTATTACCATCATTGGACAAATCAAAATGGCGCTTTTCATTCACTGGATGTGGATCAAACATATACAGCAGTTCATTTACCCTCCAAAAGGAGACAGTAACTGTTTGACCCGTGAAAAGGAATCCGATAATTTTTTGATTTGCAGCCAATATATCTTGTAATTTTTCAGTAAGTGACGAAACAGTGTCATGCAAATCATCTTTCGTTAGGGGATAAAGTGCATCGTAAATGTGCTCTAGTTGTAAATGTGCTCTAGTTGTATCAGTTGCACAGGACTTCAAATTAAGGGGGCTGACCACACTGATCTGCTCTCCAATGGGCTGTACAAGAGACCTGATCGAACCAGAACACTTTGCAAAAAATATAGTAAACTTCCATAAAATCACAAAAGCAACAGTCTGCATAGTTTCATACGACCAACAATCAAACGGCATACTAAGAAATGGACTCACACATCAAGTTTTTGTTGAGAGATTACAAAACGCAGTCAACGACTACAAGACTGCTACAAACATCCCGGAGCCCCAACAAGTAGCTACTCTACCGCCTACACAAACTGCCATAGATTTGACAACTAGCTCCTGTGACATTACTAGCCACCAAGAGCAACAGCCGGACAAAACCTCCATCTCGCTTCCACCTGCATCAGGAGGGAATAGTTCATTCTTAGAAGAAAGTGATGTGAAATTAAAAAATAGTGTCCAAAGTCATTTAAGTGCAGAAGTGCTTCAAAGTTCTAGTAAAGAAGATTATTTTTTAGCGGTAAGCCCTATCTAACTAATAGTAATAAGCATCAACATACCTTACATCCAAAATCTCATATTCATAAAATTAATTTTAATCATGAATCAGATAATAACTGCTATAGTTTTTTTCATCAAAATATCAGGGGACTAAAATCTTCCATTGAACCCTTAGAAATAACATTAATAGAATTAAACCCTGATGTGGTAGTACTAACTGAACACAAAATGACTGGAACAGTCATTGAAAGACTTAATATTCCTGGATATGAGGTAAGCAGTAGCTTTTCTCGTAACTCCTCCAAAGGAGGTGGCGTTGCTATACTGTCCAAAAATAATTTAAAATACAAAACAGTGGACGTTCCTGAGCTAAAAGATTTACTAAGTGAACAAATATTTGAATTTTGCATTGTCGAATACAAAAACATGATTTGTAAAACTGAAAAGGGCACCAAATTAATTGTGGTTGGATTTTATAGAAATCCTATACAGAAAAATGAAAAGGTTTTTATAGATAAACTAGAAACATTCTTGGAAATATTATTCAAAACATTTAATCAAGTGGTTTTTATGGGAGATTTTAATCTAGATTTAACAGACACGCATAACAAAAATGCTAAAAGACTAAATACCCTTTTAATGTCATTTGGATTGCGATTTCTAGTAAATTTTCCCACACGAATCACACCCACTACTGAAAGCGTGATTGATAACATCTTTACAAATTTAACTCGTAGTTCCATTAAAGTATCTGGTATTAACACTCAGTTATCAGATCACGATGGCCAGCTTTTGGAAATAAAAGTAGAAAATAACGCCAAATCAAAAAAAATTTTAAATTTTGAATACAAACGGAAATTTTGCGATGAAAATATAATACATTTTTGTAATGCTTTAAAAAATGAAACCTGGGTCAGTGTTTTTATGGCCCCTGTTAATAGTAAATATGATGTTTTTCATAAATTATTATCTTACTATTTCAACCTTTATTTCCCAAAAGTTCTTACTAGAAGACACACTAACAAAAAACACTGGCTTACAGAAGAACTTAGGCTCGAAAAAGAGCAATTAATTGAATTTGGTAATTTAGCTCGCGAGCTTAAAAGCAGTTACATGAGTAAACATCTAAAGAACAAAAATTATTTATTCAAAAAGAAATTATTAAAACAAAAATCTGACTTTTACAATGATCAAATTAAAAATTCGGATAATAAGACTAAAGCAGTGTGGAAAGTTATTAACTCAGAAGTGGGAAAAAATACTTCTCGGGAGCAAAATATTGAAATAAAAACTAAGGATGGTAAGGTATGTAGTAATCCTAAGGTAATATCTGAAGCTTTCAATACATACTTTGTAAATCTAGTTGACGACACTATTATTCCTCACTTAAAAAAGTCTGATAAACCAAGTTGTCTAAATGAAATCAGCAAAAACAAAATAATACCTAATGCTACTGATGTAGATGATTTGGATTTAATGAACAGAACATTTAAATGCAACACCCTTTCGGAAAATGATGTAGGAAAAATTATAAGGAGCCTAAAAAATAAATACAGTGCCGGGTATGATGAAATTCCTATTGCAATTATTAAAAAAGCATCAAAATCACTTGTTAAACCACTTGCCCACCTAATAAATTCTTCATTTATATCTGGAATCTTCCCAAACAAACTCAAAATTTCAAAAATTATACCAATATTTAAAAAAGGAGATTGTACAAATATTGTAAACTATAGACCGGTTGCCCTACTTCCATCCATTTCAAAAATTTATGAGAGAGCCCTCTGTGACCAACTTATTGATTATCTAGAAAAAAACAATTTATTTGAAAGCTGCCAGCACGGGTTTAGGAAAAATCGATCAGTGGTTACGGCTGCTACAAACTTTGTGGAATCAATCATTGAGGCTATAGATAATCATGAAAAAGTAGTAGGCATTTTCATGGATTTGAGTAAAGCGTTTGACTCAATATGCCCCAATTTGATGATGAAAAAACTGTATAATCTGGGAATTCACTCTCATATACACAACTGGCTGAGTTCATATTTAAGCGATAGGGAACAATTCGTCCAAATTACTAACTATAGCAACAATTATAAAATTCAATATAACTCCCCTCTTACAAAAATCAAATACGGAGTCCCACAAGGATCAATCCTTGGACCTCTTCTATTTTTATGTTACCTTACAGATTTACCAAAGCTACAAATTTCAAACAATCTATGTCTTTATGCAGACGATGCTAATCTTAAAGTTTCTGCTGAATCAGTTGATGAACTTCAAACAAACGCAAGTATCGATTTACAATCTTTTTCAAATTTTCTTCGCCAGAATAATTTACTTCTAAATTTACAAAAGACTAACTTTATAACCTTTCAAACATATCAATCAAAGCCAACATTAGAAATCAAATTAAATGTAGAAGACAAGATAATCAATCAGGTATTTGAAACAAATTTTCTTGGTTTGACAATCGACAGGCATTTTAATTGGAACTCTCATGTTCAAAAAGTCCTTTCAAAAACAGCATCAGGAGTGTATGCCCTAAGTAGATTAAAAAAGTTATGTGATCTAAAAACTATGCGAATGGTATATTTTTCTTATATACATTCCATTATATTTTTTGGTATAGCTCTATATGGCTCAACATCCCAAGAAAATTTACAAGCAATATTAAAAACACAAAAAAAGTGTATTAGAATTATGTTACATCTTGAATACTCAGAATCAGTCAAAAAACATTTCACTTCCCAAAAGATTTTAACGGTGTTTGGTATGTACATTTTTGAAACAATATTATTAGTTAAACAAAATTTTGATTCATTGCAACTTAACGGACATAATCATAATTACAATACTAGACACCGAGAAGACCTTGCTATAGCACCACATAATCTCAATTTCTTCTGCAAAAAACCTAAATATCAAGGCTCAAAATTTTTTAATCAGCTTCCTCCAGAAATAAAGAATGAAATAAAATTAACCAAATTTAAATCCAAATTAAAAGACTTCTTAATTCACATGGCTCCTTATAGTTTCTCTGAATTTTTTGGGGGTATGTAATATTTCACAATTTGTGAAATATTATATATATTCTTTTTTATTTTTAAGTTGATTTTATATGTAGTAAATTTTACCGTTTTATGTATAATAACATGTATTTAGAATAGTTTTAATGTATAATAACCATGTACTTAGCTGTAATGACACCATTCATTTGTATTTTATGTACAATATTGAATAAAGAGATTTTGACTTGACTTGACTTGACAGTCAGAGAAACTGACTGATTCAAAACATGAATGACGATTAGTATAAAACAACCAAACCAAAGGAGGTAGATTAATTCCATCAGGTAATTCTTCTGGAAACAAGTACCGCCCATAACCAGTACTATTCTCACTACGCAGTGTTTTGTAAATGCGATCACCACTCATAAGGATTGCATCAATTGCAGTTGTCGTAAAATGTCCACCAAGACTCTTCCATGCAAGGGCACAAGCAGAATTAGCCACACACTGAGCATTTCTACTCCATGTGAAGAGTTCATTGTTGCCCTGATGAAAGGACCCCTCGGCAAAACAAAAAAAATTCTGTTGATGAGAAGCCATCGTAGAGTTAAAATGTAAAATTACAATTAAAGTAATTGGAGAAGAAGAAATTGGAAACAAAAAAATAGTATAAAGTCTCGAAAACAATCAAAAGAAATTCGTGATTGATTATTAATCACAATAAAAACGTATTAAATGAAAGAAACGAGAGAATAAACCTAGAGTTTTTGTTGAAAAACAGCGATGATAGAAGATTCGTCTCACCATGCAGTGAAAACGATTCAGTTTTCAATAGGGCAGAAAGCCAAACAATTGAACAGTTCAGTACTGAAGGTAATTCAAGCGTGTAGAGGCCGTAGGATGTCAGCAGACTGAGGCATGAAATGCGGCGTCATCCTTATATAACCTCGGTGGGACTTGTTTCAATCGACTGAGGACCGTTCTACCAACCGTTCTAAAAACGTTTCTCGCAGACACTCCACCGACTCGTTTCAATCGACAAAGGCCCGGTCTACCAACTGTTCTAAAAACGTTTATCGCAGCCGCTGGAGGGTGCCTAAACCAACAAACACAAATTCCGAAAATACAGCGTAAAACTATGATTGGCCTTTAGGCAACAAAAATGAATACAAACTGTTTTTATATATAGTTTAAATGTCCATAAAGTTTTGTACACAATTTGAATACGTAAGTGAATAAGACAACTCACTGACACTCTAGACAGGTTCAAGATTAAGATTTGTGCATTACAAGAGACAAGATTCACAGACGAAGACCATTTCAACACGGAAAACTACAGGATATACAAGGGAAAACCATCGATACAGAGGAAGAATCTCAGGCTCTTCGGTACAGGATTTGCAGTTCACAGGACAGTCACAGATGCAGTAATAGACTTCACATCACCCAACGAAAGAATTAGTACACTGACAATTAAGTCAACAAACAGGGCATACACGATTATAAACGCACATGCACCAACAAATGACCACAACAGGAAGGACCCAGAAACCATCGAGGACTTCTGGACGGTAATGGAGGAGACAATCAGGAGAATACCGACACACCGAACGAAAATTATACTAGGTGACTTCAACGCAAAACTGGGAAAAGAACAGGAGTATAGACCTATCACGGGAAAATACACACCACATCGTCACACAAATGTAAACGGAAGACACCTGATAGAGTTCTGTAGAAACCATAACCTCAAAATCATGTCAACGAACTTCAAAAAGCCCCCACGTAAATTAACCACATGGAAATTCCCAAGTGGGAAGAGAGAGATACAGATTGACCACGTTATAATACAAAGAGAGGTACAGAGAGAGGTTCAGAACATAATCACACGAAAGGGCTTCTTCGATTCAGACCACCACCTGTTACAGATAAAGATATGCCTAATCCCAAAGAGAAAACAACGGAAAACTAAGATCATCAGACCAGACCCGGAGTACCTAATCCGAAACCAAAATCAAATATTAGAGAAGATTAAGGCAGGAAACCTCCAGAACTGGGAACAGTTATCAGGAAAAGTCAAAGAGGCCATGAAACTAGCAGTTGCACCGAGAACCAGAAAACACCGCTGGTGGAACCACACTTGTGACGAAGCAATTGAATTACGGATCAACTCATGGAAGAAGTTCAATAGTAACAGGACATCAGAAAATTGGCAGGAATTCCTCAAAACACAGAAACAGACGAGCAAAATTATCCGTAAAGAGAAAAGAAATCACGACAAACAGAAACTAGACGAGATAGAAGCGGACTTCACAAAGAACAACACAAGGAACTTCTATAGGACGTTCAGGGAAAACATGATGAAATACCAGGCACCTAACCTCTGCTTTAGGAGGACAGACGGGACACTGGAGACCAACACCAAGAACAACTGTAACATCTTGGCGAAGTACTTTGAGAAACTTTTAAATACTGAATCACCATCAGAAAAATTGGACATAAAAGAACCAGAATCGAATCCGGACAGTGAACCGCCATCGATAGAAGAAGTAAGGGAAATCATCAAGAATCTTAAAAACAACAGAGCACCAGGAGAAGACGGCGTCATTGCGGAATTCTGGAAGCTAAAAGATCAAAATCTTTCAAAAAGCATTCACAACATCATGAAGCAGATATGGGAAACAGAAAAGATACCGAGGGAATGGTGCACAGCACTGATACACCCCCTACACAAGAAAGGAGACAAGTCAGACCCAAACAACTATAGAGGCATCTCACTGTTACCAGTCACGTACAAGATACTCTCCAAAGCACTACTAAACAGATTAGAGAACCAAACAGACCACCTAATTGGTGAATACCAGGCAGGGTTCCGCAAACACAGGTCGTGCGCTGAACAGATATGGAACCTTAAGATTATACTGCAACACAAACAGAACATAACCATAACCTTCGTCGACTTCAAGAAGGCATATGACTCAATTGACAGAGAAACCCTCTTTAAAATCCTTAAAGAATACAGAGTAGACAGAAAGACACTAACCTTAATTCAACAGACACTAACAAACACGACATCGAAAGTGAAGTTTTGTGGAGAGCTCTCAGAACACTTTGAAATAAGAACAGGAGTCAGACAGGGTGACGGCATCTCACCAATGCTGTTTAACATAGTATTGGACAAGATAGTGAAGGAATGGGAGAAAACACAGAAAGGAGTATTGTTGGGAAAAGTAAGAGTAAAGTGCTTAGCGTTCGCAGACGACCTAGCTATCGTAACAGTGCAAGAAAGTGACACAATAAGAGCTATAGAGGAGCTACACAAAATTGCAGCCAAGACTGGACTACAGATCTCTTACGAGAAAACCCAGTTCATGAGCAACCTTAAGATCCCAACATTACACACAAAATACGGAACAATACACAGAACAAACAACTTTAAATACCTAGGAGAAACACTACAGATAACAGGATGGAATAAGGTCTCGAATGAAGAGAGAAGAATGAAACTGGAGAGGGCCTACAAATTAACATGGAGCCACTACAATAAAAAAGCTATTTCACAAAAAGCCAAACTTCGACACTACGACACAGTGGTACTCCCGGAAACACTGTACGCAGCAGAAACCACAATAATACAAGGCCAGACAGGAATCAAACAAATAGAGAAGACTGAACGGAAGATACTTAGGAAAATATTTGGGGCCACACAAAAAGACGGAGTATGGATAAAAAGACCAGCTAAAGAATTATACGAACACACAGAGAAAATAACAGACAAAATCAGGAAACGAAGACTACAGTTCTACGGACACCTTAGCAGAATGGAACCACATAGGTTAACAAGACAGATTTTCGACTGGGTTAACACAAGGAAAGACAACAAATGGATGAACGAGGTAAAAAGCGATATGGGACAACTTAACATCACACAGGAAACAACACAAAATAGAACACTTCTGAGGAATCTGATCAAGAAAAACATACTACAAGAGGCACCGCACAGCAAAAAAACACAATGGACTGAACAGAGACGACAAGAACATAGCCAGAGGATGAAGGAATACTGGGCGAACAAGAAGACAGAGAAAAGGAAGGAGAGAGAGTGTGTAAAGTGGACCGAAGAAAGAAAACAAAAACACAGTGCACGAATGAGGGACGTTTGGGCAGCACGGAAAGAAGAGACAGCAAGAAAAGGGACATGAAGTTTAGTCTAAATGCGCTCTTCAAGGGCATAACACAAATAATAATAATAAGTGAATAAGTGAGTAATATATTTTTGACAAAACTCAACTTTACTTACTTTTTGTGAGGAAATGTATTATATATAAAGCATTTAAGTATATAATTTAAATATTCTATTAGATGTTGTCCAAACTAAATATTACAGCTTCAGTATAAAAAACTTCAGCTCTGCAAACAGGTCGGCGTTTTCAAGTCAACCATTTTGATTTTTTCTAGGTTATGAAAAGTTACAAATCAAATTTTATAGCAGTTTTCGTAACAAAGTAGTAAAGTTAAATAGTGTGTACGGGTTTTAGGGTCTTAAATTATCGTAATACAGCAATAAAATACAAAAAACCTAACAAAAATAGAATTTTTTAAACGAAAAGTGAAATTTGATGATTTTTGCATAGTTAATATCAGAAATACCAAAAAATTACTTCTTAACAAAATTGTAGGAAATTTAATTACAAATCTGAAGTATAGGGTCAGCAATTCAAAATTCCCGTCCGCCATTTTAGATGATAACGGGTGATTATCCGTTGATCACAGGGGGCTTCAAATATGATCTGAGGGGGGGGGGGTTCTATCTAAGATGATCATAAGAAATTACCTTAGTGTTTTATTGGATACTCTCTAAGTTGATAACGGAGGCACAAATTCAAATTTATAAACTTTTTGTGAGGAAAGTTAAGAGTATGTACCTTTTGTAGTACATAGATTTTTGTATGTACATTACATTTTTTGTACAGCATCTAATTTTTAGGTTGAAAATTTCATTAGATGCTATCTAAACTAAATGTTACAGCTTCAGAAAAACAAAAACTTCAAGTCTGCAAACAGTACAGCAATTTCACGTAAGCCATTTTGAAATTATTTTTAGGTTATAAAAAGTGAAAAATCAAAGTTTATAGCAGTTTGATAGCAAAGTTCTATACGTAAATAACGTGTAGGGTTTTAAGGTTTTAGCTCCTTTAAATCATGCTTAAATGGGAGGAACTATTCCAAAAAAATCACGTGTTTTCAAAAGAACTCAAGTTTACCGACTTTTTCTGAGGAAACTATTGTATATAGCACAAAAACACACAGGACACTTTTTGTGCAGAATTTTATTGTCAATTGGAATATATCATTTGGTGTTAAGTAAACTATAAATTCAAGTTTCAGTAAAACAAAAACCTCAACTCTGCAAAAAGATAAACGTTTTCACGTCAGCCATTTTGGATTTTTTTTTAGGTTACGGACAGTGCAAAATCGAAATTAATAGTAGTTTTGATAACAAATTAGTAAAATTAAGTAGTGTGTAGGGGTTTAAGTTCTTAAATTATCGTTATAATGCAGTAAAATACGAAAAACAAAACAAAAATAACATTTTTTGAACGAAATGTGAAAATTAACGATTTTTTGCGTAGTTATTATCAAAAATACAAAAAAAGTTAAATGACCAAAATTGTAGGAAATTTAATTACAAATCTGAAGTATGCTGTCAGATTTGTTCTACAACCAACGGTTTGCCCACAATTAAGCCATTAGTAAAACTATGCACAAAATTCAAAATTCCCGTCCGCCATTTTGATTTTTTTGGAGGGTTAAAAATTATAAATTTGTAATTTTCGGAATTTTTCCGTCGGTTGCTTGGCAAAAGCTACAAGAGAGCCAAATTTCGTTTCTAGCTCATCTGGAAGTGGGTTAGAATTTGTATACGTGAGTCAGTGAGTGAGTTACACGTGCGGCTATATAGATATTAGATAAACAAATAAAATACACATTTATTAAACCTACACACAAATTTAACTATTTACAACACAATTGGAACAATTTTTATAAAATGTAAGGCAAACAAATGCGCATGTGGAGATTCTCCGCTAACAAAAGATAAATCGCACAACAATCCTCTCTAGGTTCTGATGAGACAACATTGTGACTAGGGGTAGGTGGGGGGAGATGTTCTTGAGACCCAACCACCTTTCCCGCATTGGTTTACAATAACAAAAAATCACAAAAGCGAGGATTTTCCGCCATGTGTGTGCTTGAGTAATATTGAAAAATGAAAGAATTTTAATTCATTACCAATATTTTTTATTATTTTTTTCCTTTCTAGTAATATTTTCTTTTTTCTTTAGCATAGATTGTAATGATAATATTAATCTGTTACTTGTGACAAGAATTTCTTAACTTTAATTGACATTGGTGGCAATACAAGAAATCTGTCATGATTTTTATGACCAGTACACATTCAGTTACATTTTATTTCCTTAACTTTTTCATATAAAAATTCAAACCTAATTCCTGATTCCTCAGTCCTAATAACACCCTAGTTCATGATTTATAAATTGTGGTAAATTATCAACTAAAAAAAAAAATCAATTACTCATTCAATACTACTAGACTAATATATGATCGTGCTATTTGACTAATATTACATGATGAAATCCTAAGAATGTACCTTTTGCACCATCTGGTCATATTCTGCTATGATCTTAACAACTACTTGAGTCTCAGCAAAGTCACGTTCCATGAATGGTTCTTCTCCACAAAGCACACGAATGGCCAGACCTGGTCCAGGGAAAGGATGCCTCATCACCATTTCTGCTGGTAGGCCAAGATCCCGTCCCAGCTTCCGTACCTAAAAAAAAACAACACAAAAACATATGATTGAAGGCATGCTTCACATTAAAATTACTATACAATATTAAAATATATTAGTTGCTGGAGACAAAAAAAATCAATATCCTTGATGAGTTTTTATACCAAACATAGGTTGATTACTTTAAAAATTCATAATCATTTTCTTAAGAAAAGTCAGAGAGCGATTGCTGGCTTTTTGACTGATTTTTTTTATGATCAAGCAAAGGCAATAGAAATTAAAACTCAGTTGAACAATAACTCGCTATATTAAACTTTCAATAACAAATACCTAAATATACAAATAAACCAAGTGTAACTAAACTTACCAGAGGGTTTTCTTACTTAATTATTACCTTAATTATTTTACAACAATGTTAAAAAAAAGAAAATGGGCGTGCTTATTATAAATATTCCTGTGCACTTTTTTTGAATTTTTATGCATAGGGATGTGCGAGTAGTGATTTTAGAGTTCGTGTCCAGTTGAATAGTTAGCATTTTTTTTTTTTTCGAGTATCGAGTATTTGGAAGATCTGTTCATACAAGACAAATATAAAACGCAGACACCATCCTAAACCTATGTTGTTTTGCAAAATTTGTACTTTTGTAAAAATATATATGCAGTAATAAATCTTAACTGAACACATTGATTTTTAATTCAACTTAATATTTGGTAAATAAAACCTTTCATTTCCTGCCTTCCTACATTTCTACCTGACATTATTTAGTTTATCCTTTTTCATTAACTTATGGCTAATATGATTTGAGAAAGTGTAATTAATTAAATCAAGTGGATTATGAAGATTATACCTGTTGACACTAGGGGTGTGCGAGTAGTGATTTTTGAGTTCGAGTTGAGTAGTTGGCATTTTTTTCGAGTATAGAGTATTTTCAAGCGAGTATTTACAGAAGGATTTCCTGTTCACCCAAGACAACTGTAAAAGGCAAACACCATCCTAAGCCTATGTTAAGTTTTGCCAGATTCGTAAATATATTTTGCCAGAACACAATAATTTTGATTTGTTGTTTGTAACTGTAACATTTTATAAATAAAACTTGTTACTTCCTGCTTTCCTACATTTTTATGTTATTGTTTTGTTTAACCTTTTTCCTTTTTTCAGAACTAATATTATGTAAGAAATTAAGAAAGTATATTATTAATTGAAACAACGTGGATTATAAAGATTTAATCTGTTCACTCATATTACAGATCTGATTTTCTATGCAAGCCAATTATACTGTTTCACAGCCGGCCGATATGTTTATCTGATGGTTCAGTTCAAAGTGTACCGCGAATACGTAGTGAAGCTTGTTGGCAAAAGTTGCATCCAACCAAACTGATGCTAAAATTCAGGCATCATCCCCAAATGCAGTCATTTGCTTTGAGAATTGTCTCCTCTCAACAAAAAATTGATTGTGTATACGCCAAGAAGAGTGGATCTGTATTCTGTGAGTATTTAATTTAGTAATAATAGTTCCGGTTACAACTAACCGGAAATAAGCTCTGAATTATATAATCAAATTTCAAAATCTGGATGACAAAGACTGTAGTTCAATCAATTGATAATACGAGGGTCATTTTTAAAGTAAAAACTGATTGCGCATCATGCCCATGCATCCGGTCAGATGACGTCCATTCTAGGCCAGGTCATACTGGCCTGTCTCCATCAACGCCACCATTACGTTTCACGTCTCTGCTGATGCTGGTTGTGTGGTTATACTGCTTTGTTTGTCGCAATGTCAATCAATAATTACGCCGACTGTGAAGTACGCTCAGTTATCCAGTTTTTAAACGCAAAAAATGTTCGTCCTGCTGAAATTCACCGACAGCTTCTTGAAGTTTACGGTGAGGGTGTTATGAATGATGGACAAGTGCGAAAATGGTGTCGGCTTTTTAATGAAGGAAGGACAGGTGTTCATGACGAAGAACAACGACCTGGACGGCCTACTGTTATCAATGAAGAGTTGAAACAATAAGTTGACGAGGAAATTTGCTAAAATCAGTGAAAAATTAATGCTGAAAGATATTGCAAAACATTATTGAAGCTTAGGTGCGCAATTCAAAACCGCCGGCGGGGCCTGCTCTCTAGAGGCATCATTCTGCTTCACTACAACGCTCGGCCTCACGTTGCGGCAAGGACTCAGACGCAACTGGACAAGTTTTGTTGGGCAACACTGGATCATCCACCGTACAGTCCTGACTTAGCACCATAGGATTTTCATCTTTTTTCAAAACTTAAGGAATTTCTTGGTGGAAAGCGCTTGGAAAATGATGACATGTTGAAAGAAACAGTTACAAACTGGTTTAACAGTCAGACGGGAGAGTTCTTTTATGATGTAATCCAAAAGCTGGTACAATGACTTCAAAAATGTGTCAATATTAATGGTGACTACGACATAGAAAAGTGAAAAAATGTTCATATTTTAGTTTGTGATATCATTTATATCCATAAATAAAGTTTCTATTACCCTATTTGAAAACGGTTTTTATTTTAAAAATGACCCTCGTATTTCCGTTAATTTAAATGATAGTTTAATCATATTTTCTTAATTTGCTGTGTTTCTTTACGCTGAATACGAATTTGAAAACTATTTGGGTCTATAAGAATTATTTCTTGAGATATATCGGAAAATCTACTTTTGTGGTGAATCACGATTAGCGGCCTTCCACAAAGAGAAGGCACAAAGGCAAATATATGAAAGGAACAGAGACATAATTACCAATAACTTGGGAACAGCGTGTAACTTCAAAAGAAAATTAAGTGTAGGTTATCATGTACAATACCTTTACAAAAACCTAGAACAGTTCATTTTCATTGTACAGTACAGTTAATAGAGTAATTGATTGTTTGGGTTCTGCAGGTATACTTGAACCTGTGGATCCATCTGCCACTCCAATTATACATGCTTCACCTATTACAGTTGTTCCTAAGACAAACAATGAATTAAGAATATGTGTAGACTTTAGAGATGACAGCTATTGTAATCTAACATTTGAAGACACGTTTTGAAGTTGAATGGTTTGAAAATATTTCCTGTAATTGATTAAAGTGTGCTCACCTGCAGAGCTCTACCAGTAGATAATGAGTCAAAGAAATGTTTTGTAATTACAACTCATATTACAAGTTTAACAGGTTATATTCCAAGTTCAAGTTCAACATTTAGAATTATACAGCTATAATTCTTTTGGTTCAAAAAGTGATGGATCAGCTTTTAATTGGAATCAATGATGAGGTTTGGTATTTTTATGACATCCGTGCGGGAGCCAAACATTATTAGAACACATTGAAAGGCTTAGAACTGTTTTGAACGTTTTAAGGAAAACTGGACTTACAACATTTGAAGATAAATTGCAGTTTTTAAAGGAAAGTGTTATCTACTCGGACAAAAGAATTCAACCTGTTGGAGATCGAGCTGAAGCCATTAAGAAACAGCCTCCACTGAAGAACATGTCTGAGCATCACTCTTTCCTTGAGTTTGTGAATTACTTTTCGAGATTAATTCTCCCTTTACAGTCAATATGCTTTCCTTTACACAGACTCATGCATTAAAACTCGATATGGAACTGGGATATTAAATGAGAAAATGCTTACATTACAATAAACTTTTATAAAACAGGCATTTTCTCTTTTTATTTGAAATAAATATACTCTACCAATTTAAAATAGTAATATTCAAAAGTTGTTAAAGTTTTCAAGATTTTTAGCTGAATAACTTGTTTATCTACTGACCTCATCTTTGTGAAAGTCCTTGAGAGGCTCAACAACCTGGCCACGTTCCCGAAGAGCTCTGATTAGCTGACTGTCATTGTGATGGGTCTTGATAGTGTCGGCTTTGTTGCTAGCCAGTTGTGACGCCGACTCTATAAGGTCCGGTCTCAGTGTTCCTTGTGCCAATAACACTTCCTTGGGGTTCAGATTGAGCTGGTTGATCACATCATTCATTACCTACAAGAAACCCATTTTCACAATACAAATTTAGGAGTGCGAAAAATGGTTTGTTTAAAAATATGTTTATTTATTAATAAAGATGAAGACTGTCAAGATATAAATGAATGTAAGTGACAAAAAAGTGTGATGAAAATAGATAAAGGTGTCATTATTTTAATAACTACAATTGACTGTTTCTTAAGAAGCCATTTATTTACAGACCAATAACCAGAGCAATTAAGGGGGAATAACTAGGGATATGTCATATTGGTTATTTCTGCAAATCTGATGTGTCTGCATCAGTTGCTGCCGTTCCACATCAGTTGAATAAAACTAATGTGCGACATTAGGTTTTGACCTGCCTGTTGTGAGTGGAGATGCAACTATTGAGACGTAACCTGATGTATCCTGACTGATGTGAAAGGATGTAGATGCTTGTTGCAGTCCCTTAAACAGTTTGACCAGTTTGAATACCAGATGTTTGACGAATGAGGACTCACATCGACATCAGAACAAACATTAACCAGGCAGTGGATGTGGACAATTCAGTTGGTTTACTCAGCTGTTGCTACCTAATGCGAGACATTAGTGGATTTTACCAATTATATTCACAGCGCATCAGTTGCGTGAAGTAAACTAATGTTGTTATTGTTTTTGCTAGACACAGTAAAGGAGGAAGGAAAAATTCTTGGTATGGAGATCAATGATAACATGCCACACCCTAGCAAGATGACCCAGTGATCAATGATAACATGGTCTATGCATGCCACACCCTAGCAAGATGACCCAGTGATCAATGATAACATGGTCGATGCATGCCACACCCTAGCAAGATGACCCAGAGATCAATGATAACATGGTCTATGCATGCCACACCCTAGCAAGATGACCCAGTGATCAATGATAACATGGTCTATGCATGCCACACCCTAGCAAGATGACCCAGTGATCAATGATAACATGGTCTATGCATGCCACACCCTAGCAAGATGACCCAGTGATTCAAATCCTCCTGGAATCATTATTAAGTTTGTTAGGAGGTTTGATGCCGAAACTATGCTGGACAAAAGAAGAGCTAAGAGAGACTTATCAACTCAGCATGTAGGTTTAACAAGAGACCATCCTATCATTGTCAACGAGTCT